>OVAF01000504.1:0-38709 GCA_900406245.1 Odontarrhena argentea | reverse complement strand
TTGGTTACTTTCGGGTACTTTCTGGTAAAAAGTAACCATAAAACCGAATCATTCCCACTTTTTTCGGGTATTTTGTTGTTCTTTAAGAAAATGTCAGAACCGAACCGAACTCGAATGGTACCGACCCGAACCCGAACCAAACTAAAAATACCCAAATGGTTACATATTTTTTAGAACAAAAAGACCCGGACCCGAATGGTAAAGAACCGAACCCGAACCCGGGTACTTAAATGCCCATGGCTAGTGAAACCAGAACGAATGTAATCTAATACCTAATGAGAAACAAACCTATTCGTGACGTATATGTCCTCTCCATCCTACACACAGATACAGAAATATATACATATATCTAGATAAACAGAAAACAAGCAAGGATTAGAAATGAAAGTAGAGCAAAAAAGACAAAAGGTTACCAAAAAGAAGTGGATAAGTGTAGAAGAGTAAGTCAGTGGGCAAATCTGTTCTTCAACGATTCTATGATTACGTCCATAAAATGTATACATAAACACTCCAACGGTATTAAGACTTTTATCCATGATTACGTCCATAAGATTACGTTTCCATGATTACGTCCATAAGATGAGTACTCAAGATCTTCAATGGTAAAGGAAGTTTTATCCAAGTATGCCAGCATTATTTCCTCAAATTGTTGTGCAGTGAAACCTAGGGTTGGGCATAAAACCCGGACCCAAAAGCCCGACTTGGACCTTACCCGACCCGAAAATTGGGTTTCGGGTAGTACTCGAGTCCACTGTAATACCCAAATGGGTACCTCTGAAAAATAAGTTCGGGTCTCGGGTCGGGTTCGGGTATACCCGTATTTCTATAGTCTGAACATGTACTCTATTAGGTGGATTCGAGTAATTTTTTTTTCGGTTATCCACTGAATTCGAATAACACTAATTTTTTCGGGTCCTTGGTTACTTTAGGGTATTTTTGGGTATATTTGGATGATTTCGGGTTTTGAAATTTCGATATTTTGGTTATTTTTGGGTACATTTTGATACTTTTGAGTACGTTTTGATAATTTCGTGTTTAAAAATTTTGGATTTTTGGTAACTTTTAGTTAATTTTGAGTTTTTATATTTTGGAACTTTAGTTACTTTTGGTTACTTTCGGGTACTTTCTGGTAAAAAGTAACCATAAAACCGAATCATTCCCAATTTTTTTGGGTATTTTGCTGTTCTTTAAGAAAATGTCGGAACCGACCTGAACTCGAATGGTACCGACCCGAACCCAAACCGAAAACTAAAAATATCCAAATGGTTACATATTTTTTAGATCAAAAAGACCCGGACCCGAATAGTAAAGATCCGAACCGGAACCAAGTACTCAAATGCCCAGGACTACCAGTAAATATGACTTTGTATTCATCTTTATTCTTTTCAAAGTTTTTATTACTATGTTTAATAGTAAGATAATACTATTTTCACGTTATGTGTAATCATCCTTCTTTTTTTTTGTCACTGTATCATATTTACCAAAATTAATCACTATTCTTAATTGAAATTTCATATTCTCGCACAACTATTAGATTTTTAATTTTTTGGTATTTCTTTTGTCATTTAGATGGTTTGGTCACTACAGTCATTTAATTTCTAACATTTTTTAATGTTTCTTATGCATATTTATATTAAAAAAATTCTTATCTTATGGTGTTTATTTTACATGTTCCATTGTTATGAAAACACATAATTTTAAAATTTTCCAAATTAAGTATTTAAACATTTGGATGAAATTAAAGTTGTTTTCTTAGTTTTAAAATTCTCTTTTGTTTCACCAAAAATTTTCTTAAACAACAAGATACACAATAGAATACATTAGCCCCAACAAGGGAGGCATTGAATAAACTAAACGAGGAAATCTAAAAAGAAAACAAACTTTCGAACAAATAATTTTAGACAAATGTCTATATATAATATATATATATTTTTAAAAATAATCAAAGATAAACAGAAGTCAAATGTCTTTCTCTCGAGTCATCGTGCACAAACACTAGTCGTTGTTATCCACCCTCATCCTTGTTCTCTACCGCCGTCATTGTTATCAATCTTAGCCAGAGCCTCAACTGCTGTTCTCGATCCCAACTGCAACCATAACTTATCTCCACCAAAAACAAAAATTAGAAACACTATAGAAGACTCCTTTTGAAGTCAATCTCAAGATTGGAGAAAGAGCTCGACCTTGATAGTTAACAACCAGTGATTTTTAATTGCAAATTATTGTTATATTCAGTCTTGAGTTAACTGTACATTTTATTTTTTTGTTACGTTCTTCAAAATATACAAGATTTTATTAAATATATTTTTGAATTGTGCATAACATCAAGAGTGTGTCGTAGATTAAGGTATATCCAGTATAATAATTCATAGAATATGTATTCTTTACGTCAACTTTATATACCACTTCCCATATCCATATTTTTTTTTTTTTGTGTCGTTCCCCACATATGACATGTTTTTATTGGAATTTTAGTTCTTTTATCTTCGTGTACAACATGTTTACTGATCAAAGATTGAGATTGGTCATGGTCCAAAGCGTGCTTTGACCTTGNTTTTGCCTTTTTTTTTTTTTTTTTTTTTTTTTAAGATATATTCTTCCATAATCGATGACATCGAGGAATAAACCTCTTATGGTAGTCCAACCAACATGGCTTCTTACCATTTGGTAGTTGAAAAGATCTTATTTTATCCATACAAATGAGATATCTAATAAGCTGAAAAGTCGTTAGTCATCCGCAAAAGAAAAACATTTGTGTTAAATGTCTCTTTCATGGAAATATCAAAAGCCTCAAATCTAGCTAGTACAAGACAATTCCCTTGACTCAATGAGTATTCGGAGAAAATATTAAAATTAGCTCACATATGCTTCGGGCAGGAATTTAAACTCGTCAGATACGTACCCAACTCCACACACACATATATATATATATATATATATATATAGGGTAAGTTGTAAGGAGTCATGATCACATGTCATGATGAATTATTCTAAGACAAACTAAATAAGTTCAATTAATTAGTGAACAATCCAATCCAAGGCAGACGTTTTTATGTTTGGAAGATAATGGATATAGTTGATTAAAATGTTTCCACTCAACTGCATATGATGAATGACACACATTTATCTCTCTTCAGAATTATATTTAGCATTTCATTCTATTACCGATACATTTTAATTTTTTCACTATGATGCCTTCTTTTCGGTTTGTCAATAATAAGTAAATACCACATATGACTAAACAGTACTTTTGTCCGTCCCTAGTTAAACTTACGCACGATTTGACTCCCACATAAACTTCAGTGAAAAAATCAAAATATATTTATTTAACTTAATTTGCAACAAATTTAACCTGGTAGACATAAAATATATGTGGCAGATTTGATTCAGGTCTTTTAAAAAATCTCCGTTTTACATTTTCTAAAAATTTACAATTACAACATTATTGAATATCATGGTATTGGACATTTATCATATACTTTGTAATATATAATTTAAAGACATTTGTCACTTTAAATTTGAGTATTGAAAAATATGAAGTTACTCATCGAATTTTGTTTTTAGAATAGATATTTCAATTTTTTAAAATTAAAGAAAAAAAAGATTTGCATATGTGGTAATACGAGAACAAAACAGGGGTACATACCTCTTTTGTTTTTTTGTCGTCCAGGGGTTATATACCTTTAATGAAAATATTGAGTCATTGTAGTAATCTATGGAGATTTTTAATCTATGGATATTGAGTCAAACCTTTTTTATTCACCCAAGATGGTAGAATATCTAATCCAGCCTGTGTTCTTTTTTGGCAATACCGACGTGTTATAAAAAGAAAAGAATCACGAGGCTTAATACGACAGCTTTTTATAATTCGAGACCAGACATCTTTTTGTTCCATCTCTACTGTACAACACAGTAACTAATCTCCTCTCCAAATGGTGTCGCTTTCTCGTACCAGCTCGGTTCCGTTCTTCGTCCTAGTTTTGTTCGCCATCGTAATTAGTCCAGCGATTGCATCATCAATCAGATCTCGGTCTTCCAACTGTGATAGCTGGAGATTGGCCGTTGAGACCAACAATGCTGGAACCTGGGAGGTGGTTCCTTCCAAATGCGTTAGCTCCGTTAAACACTATTACCACAGAGGTCAGTTCAAGAAAGATTACAATATCGTCGCTCGTTACGCCCTCGCTTACGCCAAAACAGTCAAGATTGGTCGAGATGGTAAGGATGCATGGATCTTCGATATCGATGAGACTCTTCTCTCGAATCTTGAGTACTACAAGGCCCATGGCTACGGGTAAGTATAAGTGTTTGGATTTGGGATTATGTTTTTGTTTTAATTATTGTGTGTTTATCTCTTAAACCAACGGCTAAGTTGGTTATTTCACTTAAACCGGAAAGATTTATGGATTAAGATTTATTTTAATTGATCGGTTTGTTTAGGTCTGAGCCGTACAACGACAATAGCTTCAATGCTTGGGTAGTAAAAGAAGCAGCTCCAGGTTTTGACGCGAGCTTGAGACTGTACAAAGTTCTCAAGAAGCTTGGTTTCACTATCATTCTGCTAACCGGCCGAGATGAGAGCCAAAGGAGCAGTACCGAGAAAAATCTCCGGAAAGCCGGTTATTTCGGTTGGAAACGACTCCTCTTAAGGTAAGCCATACCAAAAATATTTCTTTCGCTTTTAGTTTAGGTAGTTTCCAAATTCTTGACCACAAAAAAATTATCTTACTAATCCCATGTATATATACTGAAGTTAACCAATAGACTTATATGAAATCGGTATTAAGTATTTTTTCTAGTAACTTACTGCTTAATAAGATTAAGAACCACAAATGAGGAAGACCAAATTTTTCGCCTTCATACAAAACTTGGGTGTCAAAATGTAAAAACAAGTTTGTTATACATCTATCAACTATTTTAGCCAGCTAGACTAAAATTATAAACCAAGTTTATGAGAAGACTAAAAGGCTAAAGGTATTTTATTTTATTTTTTTTGTTTATGCGATTGAATTAGGGGTAAAAAAGATCAAGGAACAAAAGCTATACAGTACAAATCGGAACAACGGTCAAAACTGGTTAAGGAAGGCTACAAACTCCACGGAAATACTGGCGATCAATGGAGTGATCTGCAAGGTTTTGCCGTGGCCAATCGTTCTTTCAAAGTCCCTAATCCAATGTACTATATAGCTTGATCATCGACTATCAAAATGTTTCACAACATTTTAAAACTTATGTATGAATAAACATTTATGTATAATGTTTGGGTACAACAAACATTGTATGTCGACAAGCCACGTTCTAGTTTTAGGCCTTGAGTGTTTAATTTTTCTACAAATAAGTAGATAGGACTGGTCTCTAATAGTGAATGAAGAAACCAAATCATTTTGAAATGCTTATTGTGATCTCTTTATTCTCGCCACTATGAGTTTTGGAAAAGCTTCCTTTTAGTCTAATAAAAGGAAAGAAGTATACTGTCGACGTCAATCCACGATCATGTAGATGAAGATTTAGTGTATCTAATATACAAGACAATCTCTGTAAAATCTTTCGAACGATTTGATAGTACACTCAAATCTGCCTGAGAAAAAATATATATTCAGAATGTGTAATGATATTGTCGATATTCGCTCGAAGAATATTTGAGTACTTTTTCTGAATCTGAACAGCTCAGGGTGTCGTACATGCGAAATCAGCTCGATAGTAACATATTTCTATTATTTGTGAATAGAGAAATTTCCCTAACACCCTAGTGTTTATAGTTCCCCACCAAAGTAGATATATTTGATTTTGTGTATCTAATGAGTCACCGGGACTTAAATGCGTCGGTTTCATTAGAAATCTACGATGTATTTATCCACCATTGTGTGTGGCCTTGGTCAGGCCATGGGTTATTGACACATTAAAGAAAGGCCATGGGTTATTGACACATTAAAGAAAAAAAGAAAAAAAATACCTAAAGATTCAAACTCATGAAGCCATATCTAGCTGACTAACTGAGTTTAGGTCAATGCTCGGTTTGGTCAAATCACGAAGAGTTTGGATGTGGAACAGACTGTTTAAGAAGTTAATGCTCGATATGGTACACCTTAGTTGTTTAGGTACGAAATAGTACCTTTACGTAGAGTTGGGGCACGAAATGACTGTTTTCCCACTTTCATTTAAAGGAATCACACGGTTGACTAACGGAGTTTCGGTCAATGTTCGGTTTGGTCAAGTCAACAAGAATTTGGGTGTGGAACGAACTGGTTTGAGGAATTCAAGCTCGAAATGGTACACCTTAATTGTTTGGGTACGAAATGGTACCTCTACGAAGAGTTGGGACGCGGAAATGACCGTTTTCCCTCAAACACACATATGATTTCCTTCCACCAAACACACGAAGGAGAAAATAGACATTTTCTTTTACTCATATGTTAGTCACTTTATTTTGAGATCCAATTGGCTATATTCTTAATTTTGGCATTTTGATTAGTTGCAAATTAACCCATTAGATTATGGTATTATTGTAATTACAAAAAAAAAAAGAGATTGTGTAAGTTTTTTTTTTCGTTTTTTTTTTTTTGTTTAAACAACTTGATTACATTCGGATTATTAGTGTGAATGTTATTTGTAATATAAAAAAATAGCACAAAATATTTTTTGATATTATTTAAAATTATTTTTCAAGAAAATAAAAATTCGGTATTTTTCAAATTGTCCCCTAATAAAATTGAGGTTATTTTGGGTGATTATTTACTATCCAAAAATAGACCAACCTGTTCGGATTTTTTTTTCTTTTTCTTTACCTATTCTTTTGTATGCTACCAGTATCACGGGTCATGACATGGGCTAGGTAGCCGAAAAATATGTAATGATTTTCACGTTTCTTTTGAACGTCACAATTTCTAATTTTCTATTATCTTACATTTCCTGTAGTACGGATGAAGATACAATAATTGTTATGACGAGTTATGAGCTGGTTTGGATTACAATAGGAGATTACTTCTAATCAGGAAACAAGCTTTACTAAACAATTCCACTAATCTTATTTAACTAATTAAACTTTTCGGTTTAGCTATAAACCGCAACAAATTTGGAGAAATCTCCTCTTTTCTCTCTCTCTCTAAATCTCTCCAATGGCGTCAAGCATTTCGATTTCACTCGTCTCCCTCCTCTTCTTCGTCTTCTTCCTAATAAATCCAGCAATCTCTCTTCACACCTCCATCATCAATCTCCCGGGAAGCCAAGATTATCGTTCCACCTCCGCGGATACCTACTGCACGAGCTGGAGATTAGCCGCCGAGACCAATAACGTCGGAAGATGGGTTGTGATTCCGTCGATGTGCGTTGATTACGTCGCCGAGTATCTAATTGGTGATCAGTTTGGATCCGATTACGATGTCCTCGCTGATTACGCGATCGCTTTTGCTAAAACGGTTCAGATTGGTGGTGATGGTAAGGATGTGTGGGTCTTCGATGTTGATGAGACGCTCCTCACCAATATTGACTACTACAGAGCTCATGGTTACGGGTATGTTCTCTCATTATTAGCCCTTGATGGTTGTTTGACAATTACTGATCAAACCGGGATCAAATTGAGTAAATCAGTAATGGCATTGTACCGGTTCTAGATTTTAGTTTTCAGGTTCTATCTTAAATAGGGGTGGGTATTCGATTCTCCTATAAGGATTCGGATCGGATAGTTCGGGTATAGGGTTTTCAGGTTTACGAATATCCTACCCATTCGGGTTTTTAGAAAATTTGGATTGGCTTTAAGTTTTTAGTTGAAAATAAGAATTACCCAAATTTTTCCCGGATTAGATATTACCGAAACAAAACCCGAAAAAAGCGGAAAAAATCCGGAAGCAACCTTAAATTTTTTTAGGTTAGTTTATATTTCGAATACTTCGGGTATCCGTTTGATTTCGGTTCAGTGCGTGTTCCGATTCGGTTTTTCGGGTTTAGAAGTTTAGATACTGTTCGGATATATTTAAAGATCAGATCAGGTTCGGTACAGTTTTCGGGTTTCGATTTTTTTTTCTTTCCAGGATTAATCTTAATAGCATTGTTTTACTAGTGATAAAATATTGTCTGGTGGTTATAGGTCTGAACTGTACGACCCAGATAGCTTCAATGAGTGGGTGTTACAAGGTACAGCTCCAGCTTTTGATGCCAGCTTAAGACTGTATAATGCTCTCAAGAACCTTGGTTTCACTATCGTTCTCCTAACCGGTCGGGACGAGGAGCAAAGGACTGTCACCGAGACAAATCTCCGGAACGCTGGTTATTCCGGTTGGGAACGACTACTCCTAAGGTAAGCTATACCAAAATTATCTCTTGGTCCAGTTCAGAGATTACCTAACGTTGTTGGTTACATTTCAGAGGTCCTGAAGATCAAGGGAAAACAGCCACAAATTACAAATCAGAGCAGAGATCCAAATTGATTGAGGAAGGCTTCAAAATCCACGGCAATACCGGCGACCAATGGAGTGATCTTGTAGGCTTTGCCGTGGCCAACCGTTCTTTCAAAGTCCCAAATCCAATGTACTACATTCCTTGATTGCCTATTTTGATTTGTGATGTATTGAGTAACACATTTGCAGTGACTAATCATATTGATTGACACAAATCAAATAATGAATCAGTACAAGCAAGATCATCCATCTCTAATGAAATCGTTAAAACTAAAACTGATAATACAACTGAAATGAACTAACAAGTTGCTGGTCTAATTACAATGGCACCACACTTCTTACAAAACATTCCTGGTTACAGGAGACATTAGAACAATCCGATTACACAGAAGAAGACCCAAAATTTCAACTGGTTACTTACTAATCAACTATATTATGGAAATTCAGTGTAATGATTCTCACCCTGTCTCAGTCCCACGCTTATCCCAGAGCAAGCCAGAGCCTGCGCAGGCATCCTGAAGCAGCTCAAAGCGCCACCGGAATACCCCGAACAATCCGGTCCCGGCCGCTGCAAATTCCTCCCGGGGATACAGTTTCCGGCGAAATCGAACCCGAAACTAGTCCTGGAGCATTGGGAGCTAAGTCCAGAGAAGAAATTAAAAGAAAGAGTGAGATTCAACAGATTCCTCAAGGAACAAACCAAATCAGGAACCTCTCCAGAGAATTTGTTGTGAGCAAGATTCAAAACTTCAATAGCTGACAAGCAAGAGATGGTATCAGGGACATGTCCCATTAAGGCATTGTAGCTAACATCAAAGACTTGGATTTCAGAGAACATCCCTACAGATTCCGGTATACAACCGGTTAACTGGTTATTCAAGAGCAAAACCTCTCTCACTCTGGACCCGGTCAGGCCAAAACTCGTCGGGATTTCGCCGGAGAATCGGTTATTAGCGAGATTAATAACCGAAGCCGGAGAGTTCCCGAGATTCCTGGGGATTTCTCCTTCGAATTGGTTGTTATTGAGGAAGATAGCATCTAATCGTTTGTTGAAGAGAGCTTCAGGGACATATCCTGAGAAATCATTAAACCGGAGATCGAGATAAACCAGACTGGGTATGTAGATTGTGACTAAAGGGAAAGGACCAGAGAGTTTATTGTTGCTTAGATCAAGCTCTTGAAGAGAATCTAAGGATTTGAAAGAATCTGGGATCTGGCCTGAGAATCTGTTACTATTGAGATGGAGAATAGTGAGGTCTGAGAGAGAACCAAGGTCTTTGATAATGGTGCCTTTGAGGTTTGCATGGTTAAGATCTATAGAGGTTATGATTGAACCAGAACAGAAAACCCCTTTGTAAGAACAAACATCTGATCCAACCCATGTCTTAAGAACACTAGAAGGATCCTCTGTAATGGCAGATTTCCAAGCTTGAAGCGCATTGTAAGCTACACTGTTTGGTGCAACGGCATTACCATCACCATTACCATTACCGCCGTTGTTTCCGCCGCCGCCAATCCAAACTCCTCCTCCTCCTCCTCCGCTGCCGCCACCGATTCCTACTCCAATGCCACCTCCGACACCGAAAGAAGCAGCTTCTGTACGAAACAAACCACTCAGGAAGAAGAACAAAGTCAGAAACTTTAAGTCACTGGCTTTCTTCTTCTTGGACATTTTTTTTGTAGCTGAAAGTTGCTTTTTGTTTTTGAGAGCTGACACTAAAGGAAAGTGAATGAACAGTGATTAAGTCAGTGGATTAATGAGGTTTGTGTGAGTGAGAGTGAGATTATGAAATCAGAGAGTGAATATGGTTGAAGAAGCATTGATGATATGAGGAAAAATGCTTTTGTGAGGGGACAAGATTATGAAAAACAGTTCTGATTTACTTTTGTTATTTGTTGTTTTGCTATGTCACAGTTTGCCTTTGTTTCCTGAGTCTACTGTTTGTTTACCTCTTAGGATTTGCATATACCATATCACGGGCTCAAATTCTTTTGCCTTTTGTTACATTTTTTTTTCCTTTTTGTCAATGAATATATGCACCCAATTATGCATTTTAGTCTTGCATATAGGATCACATGATTGATGAAGACTATTACATCGAGTTAATTATGAGAAAGCCACCATTTTCTGTACTCACTGTTAAGTATGCCATCAAATGTAGTATATCTTTATAGAACATGCTGTTTTGACTAGGTTTATGTCATTTTTTACTAAGGTTTAGGATTTTCTATTAGGGTTTAGGGTTCACTATTAGAGTTTAAGGTTCACTATTAGGGTTTAGAATTGACATTTTTCCTAACTAAAATGATATTTAAAAAAAAATTAAAAGCTTTGTGGCAAAAATGAATTTAAAAAAAAAAAAAATTATGGCAATCTTCATAAAAAGCCCCCTATCACAAATGTCTTTTGGAGTAGATTTATATTTCTCAATAATTTTATACAAAAAACAATTCGTTGAGATAGTTCGTCCCGGATTTTGATTCAATATCCACAAAATAAAGTGAATATCCACAAAATAAAGTAAAATTTGTTCCATGATGGATGATTTAGTGGGGTATTTATTTCGGTTCTATTCAAATGTTAGTCAAATAATCAAATTCGATTAGAATGTGAATTTGATTTTTTGAACATAGTAAATCTGTCTCAATTATATTATACCTGATTGATTCCAAAATTATTATTTTAATTGGTTTAGTTTATATCAAGTCGATTTATCTAAATTAAACATTTCAAGTTGAAATTGAATTTGGTTATCAAAAAAAAAGTTGAAATCTAATTATGATTTGTAATGAATGCACAATATTTATTTATTTTGTTCTGATTTTAGTTTGGAAATTTCAACAATACAAAAAAAGAAATAACAATAGTTAAGAATTTTTTATTCTTTTATTTGATAACCATTCCCTTTTCTTACTAATTTTTTAGTTTAGGTTGTGCTTATTTTTCAAATGCGCAAAAATTTTTTTAGTGTATCTCACATATGAATTCTAGAATAGTGACATGTAATTCAACAACATCTTTCTAAGAAAATCAAAACACAGTTAATCAAAATTTGGATTCTTAAGATATTGTTCTGTTCTCGCCTACAGTAATTCTTCAGAGAAATAGAATATCAACCAATTCCAAGACGATTTCACTATGATTTACATATCCAACGATGACTCCACAAAGATCTCTCGGTCTCCAAGAGACTTGCCATTTCATGCCAGATCTTATGATGGATATCTTGTTCTTTCGATATTCTTTCTCATACCCTTATCAGATTTATCGCCTTTGTATTTGTACATAAAATTGGAAGATGACTAATTTCATGCCAGATCTTATGCTGGATATCTTGTTCTTTCGATATTCTTTCTCATACCCTTATCAAAGCTTCCAGACGATTCACATTCTCAAGGAAATTGTGATTATGAGATCTTTTAAAGTTGATTTATCGCCTTTGTATTTGTACATAAAATTGGAAGATGACTAATTTGCGTATCATGTTTGTATAATTTATGAAATTTTCGGAGATGAAAGTAAAGGAGATCGTTGCAGAGGTTTATAAGTATGAACGAGTTTCATTCAGTTGTTTTGTGCACAATATTATGAAACTATAGAGGTTTAATGTTCGAAAATTTGAATTGAGAATATAATCATCAATGCTAAATATATTGTTAATTTGCTAACACTTATATAAACATTTAATTTCTTGTTTTTTTGTTAAAAAAATTTCTTTTAAATTATACCCCTTCGTTCCACAAAGATTGATGTTTTAGATTTTATTTTTGTCCACAAAAGATTGAGTGTTTTATCTTTTAATTAATACTCCCTCTGATTCAAAAAGATAAATATTTGTAACATTTCACACATATTAAGAAAAAAATTAATAATATGTAATTTTTCAACATTAGGCATTTTTCAGTATATCTAAACCAATAGTAATGTTTAAAATTCAATTATTATACCTTGCAATTAACAATTATGCATTAAAACCAGTAGAACATTCATCTTTTTAGAAATTAGTTTTTTCCTAGAAAATTCATCTAATTCATCTTTATGAAATGAAGGGAGTACATTTTTGTTGTAAATTTATTTATTGACAAATTTCTAACCAAAAAGTTACTCCAAAACTCATTGGTGAAGTTAATACAAATAAATAATCAAATTAATATAAGGAACTGAATAAAAAATAAATATTTAATGTCTCTTAACTGTGTGAAAAACTTAAAACATCAAGTTTAGTGGAAAAAATGGAGTAATCTTTGTGTGAATGTTGTAGACGAAATACTCAAGAATGTAACTAATAAATGATTCAAAATAGATAGAATCTACATGAGGCTATAAATAAATAAAGGCATAGCTTGTGACTGTTCACTTGAGGGAGACGTAGATTTTGGGAGTATGAAAACATTTTAATTGCGTCACATGGAGTGGCACAAATGCATTTGTGTCCCCCCTTTATAAAAGACTCTATTTAATTTGTAGCTGCATTTAATCCAAATATTTTTTTATACAATTATTGAGAGGAAACCTTATAGTACTGCAGTAATAAATTAGTTTACCTGATCCAGCTAAACAACAAAATTTTGTAGATTTCCGAGCATTCACTATAAAACAGAAACACAACCAACACATACACAACGAAATTTTGTTTGCTGTATTTTCATATTACCACTGTCTTATAAATAGTTAGATACCATTGCTGAGAGGCGTGCCTATGTACAATATTTTGAGACTTTTGCCTAGGGCAATTAAAAAAAATGAAACATTCATCATATAATTTACACCAACTTGTGAACACATGTGTTTGAGTTTGGTTTAATTAATTTTAGTCAGTAACTCATTAAAAATAAAAGTAAATACTAAAAGACAAACATAACTAGTTACTGTTTATCAAAATGTTACTATATTTTATTGTAAATCATGGATCTAGGGAAATAGACGTTGTTTTTACACAAACAAATGCATAACCACTTGCCCATTGATATTTGGTAAGTATTTTTTTATAATTAAAATTTGTTTTACACATGCAAATGCATAACCACTTGATATTTGGTAAGTATTTTTGATAATTATAATTTTATTTTCGATTTGTATACATATTTTTTTAATTCTTAATTTATTTGGGATGATGATGGTTTTATTTTTCAACAGAACAACAAATTTTTTTACTATAGATATTAATGTTTTGTATGAATTACTTCCTTCTTTTAAATACCGCCTATGATCTGTTGTACTCTAGGCACGGCTCTGCATTGCTCTACATAATTCATGAGGACAGCATGAAGTACTATAATATTCAAATTATATATTATGTCTAAATGGGTATCTTGACTAAAGTGTCCGTATTGATTAAATTTGCAATTAATACCCTTTCAAAAAATGTTACAATAAACCTACTTTTTTTTTTTTTTTTGGTAGGAACAATAAACCTACTTTTTAAGCATACTATTAATACACCTAAATTAAATAGTCTGAATTAATCCATTAACACTGATGTAAACTTGGATTTTAAAATTTCAAAGACAAAAAAAAGAATACGAATTTTGAATTTTGAATTTTGAATTTTTTTAACTTAAAAAGTAAATTGGTTAATATGTTGAGAATAAAAAATAATTTGGTAATATAAACTAAGATAAATCTCATGATCTTTAGCAGTTCTCCCCTAATTGTCGAAGATAATTTTTGTCGATAAATGGATACATTTCAACTCGAATAATTTCTTGCCAACTGTTTCGAGAAATTTTCAATCCTTCGATTAAAAAGGTTATACTGAATAAAAACAGAAAAATATTAAACTTATCAATAAGTTTTCATACTAGTAGTTTTAATTTACGAGAAATTGATCATGAAACTCATAAAATAATATTTGCAAATGATGAGAATCTCGGTCCTCTTTTCAGTTGATTCTTTTCCCTTTATATATATAGTTTTTCGTAATTTTTTTTTTTCGTCGGATGCTTATACTTATCGTAGTAGAAATTATTGTATATCCGTTTGGATTTATCCATACTACATATGTCAAATAAATTGATCAAGATTAGATCAATTCCTCAAATCCAAAAATTATTATCTCTTGTATGTTTATTTGAATACATCTATGGAGTTTAGTCCACGGTAAATTTATGACTAACAATACCCTTAATTTTTAACAATATTGTGATGCCTAATACACATATTTTATTGGGCTTTAGCTTTCGCGGCCCTGAATAGAGGTTTACATATATGATAACGTTGAGACAAGTCACTAAGCTAAATAGCCCAATATCACTTTCACTTTTACTAAGGTCCCAAAGTTGAAATACGAGCATCAAATTACAACCCCCACTTCTTCCCATGTAAACCTGAAAAATGGGAAAATAAAGGATTGAGTAACTTGGGTATGGATATGGCATTGTCTTCCAAAATTTCTTTAACTCTCTGTCCATTTCATTTCGATTTATGTTCATGGAGCCTTCCTCCACCAAGTCACCAACTCAAGAATTCTGAAAGCTATTATTTTTCCATCATATAATAGTTAATTGTTGTTCTATTCAACTACAATATATATAATCAATAAAATAATATAAAAGTACACCAAAATTTTGACTAATATTTTTCTAGCTAAAAAGAAGTTAAGCAAAAAGAATTTTCTTAGATAATTTTTTTTTATCTTACTATACATTTATCAAACTCACCCTTTGTTTTAGTAATGATGAACACCACATATATTGAAACAAACATACAATACGAGAAAGGAGGATAAATTGATACGTGGAGTCTTAATACGTACGGAAAAAGCAACTTGCTTTCTTAAATACACAATTAGTACTTTGTATACTTCATTTAATGAATAATTTATTATATTTATACGTAGGTACAAAAAAAAATTAACATAAGAAACTAAATATATTTAAAATGAAAAGAATATTTTGAGGAATATCATAGGAGTTCAAAATAGTAAATGAAAAACCGAATCACTTGTTGAAAGAGCAAACAAATTAGTACAATAAAAAGTAAAAAGTATATTTTATCCCCAAAAGAAAATACAAAAAATATAGGTAATAAAGCTAAATGTTGTCCGTTTATTCCTTTATTCGAGTTTCAGAATCTAAACATGCTAAAAAAAAAAAATGAGAAAGGCCAAGTCTCATCTCATCTCGTCTCTCCACATAATTGATTTTGGTTTGTTCTCTCCTAATGTCACATGAACATAAATAAACTTGGAGAACTAACTAGGAAACCTACTCTCTTGTATGAATATATATATATATATATATATATATATATATATATATTATTCAACAACAATTTAAGTTGGGTTCGAGCCAGAAAGTAGCACGGTGACGATACTAATAGAACCGCTAAGCTATAAACTCTGATCACTCTTATATCGATATTTATCTTGTGACAGTATTATTTTACGTTAATTTGTTCATAGTATAAAATCTATATAATACTAACTTAACCAACATGATTTTTTTAATCGATCGCATGTCTTAACATCTCTTCAGAAGATAACTATGTGTTAATTAACTAATAAGGTCAATCCAAATTTGCAAAAGAAAAATTGATAACGGAATATCGACAAGTAAGAAAATTATTTGAAGTTGTGATCACGAGGAAAAACTACCATTTACATCTAAGAATGAGTTAGGCCATAATGGATGAGTGGAATATGGAATCTATATAGAGAGAACAAAGCATCAAAAGAAGGTTGGAATGCAAATACACACATATATAAGTTATATATATAGTGTGTGTGTGTGACATAATTAAAGACTAAAGAGACCGAACATAAACATAGACAAGTGCTTTTTTAAAATGACATTACTTCAGCAGATTCTTTCGGTATTGATTCCATTATTCCGCGATTCAAAAACATTTCAATTCAAATCTTCGATCCTAGAACCAATTAATGTTTACTTCACTTAGTGTAATTCCCTCCTCTAATGCTTCAAACCAACCAAAAGTCACACAATCAAAATGTACTAATGTATATAGTCACACAACCAAATCTTAGATTTGGGCCATTACAAATAAACTTTGTGGTGAAATAAGAAATTTTTCAAACGTTAGTGTAGATTTGGGCCATTACAAATAAACTTGGTGGTGAAATAGGCAATTTTTTTTGTATTACTGAGTATGCTTACGTGGCATCGGAACCACGTGTGCAATGCCATGTGGCCAAATTTAACGGCAAAATAGACGGACGTTTCCGATTTGATCATCTAGGCATACATACAATTTTAACGGTGTGATGAGTGACGTTTTTGATAAGTTAATGTAGTTTTAGACCATTACGAATAATAAGTGCGTATACATTCACTTATCGATAAATTTGGTGGTGAAATATGCAGTTTTTCCATATATTATATGAATATAAAGTTGCGCATAAAATATGGAAGGCCTCTATAAAAGTTTTCGAAAAGTAAAACCATATTATGATAGTAAATCTGATTTCACGGTCATAAAAATCAGTTAATATAAAAAAAATGTGGTAATACGTTCGATGTTGGATTGGTTTTTTTTTTTTTAATAATCGTGAGTCGGTAGTTAAAAAATGTATTAGTAAGATTTTCCCTTAATTGATTTAAACCATAGTTTCTTTCAAACCAAATAACATGAGAATTTTAAAGAGATTTTATTTTCTCCAATGATATATTTATAATTTTTTTTTTTGGTAGGTCTGTTGTATGTATGTATGTATCTATGTATGTATGATGTATATGTATGTATATAGCCACTAATGCTACATACTGGATTAAATAATAAAGTATACTGAACTATAATATACGTATACCATGCCTGTTCGGGAAAAAAAACTATTAAATCCGTGACAAGTATACTCATATAAGAGTCGATCGGCTATAATTTCTAGTATTCTAACTTTAAATTGAATGTAGATACTACAATCAAACCGACCTTCGTAAATATGTATATATATATATAATATATAGTATCAGATTTCAAGTGACACTTGGGTTTCAGTGTATCCAAAAAGAGAACGAACTATTTATCCAAAAGTAAAATACCCATAAAGATATAGGGAAAGTTGTAATGATTAATGAACAATGAATATTATTTACCAACCATATATATTTTTAAAAAACCAACAACTTAATACAGTTCATCCTAAAACAAAAATAAGACACAAAAAGGAATTCAAATAACAAAAGAAATGAATTTATAAATAAACATATAATAAACATACTACACCTAATTTTATATGGTACTGTTGATGATTTTCATGCAATTTTCCTTGCTTTTCTTTCTTCTCTTTGGAATATAACAGCTTTTTTTTTCCCATGCTTTTTTTTTTTTTTACTTTATCCTACCTTTCTTTAATTTTTCAAAAACCATATTACAAAAAAAAAAACATTTCATTTTTTGGTGATTCTTCGAAAACCCTTCACCATTTCAAAACCATGCATATGTATATAACTTCGATAGGTCCAACACGTATCGATATACCATTACCCCCATGGAGATTCTGATGCTGATGATAGGTACGATATGGTAACAACTTTTTGTGATGTGAGTCATGATCATCTGGAAAAATGGCACAATTACCCATGATGATCTTGGTTGTCAGAAGAGTCAGGAGCTTGCCAAAACGTTGAGTACTTCAACCATTCTGCTTCTTGTTGGTTCCCCATTGATGATGACCCCTGCACCAATCCAACATTATGTCCTCAGTATATTATTACACTACACACCACACCCATTATATTACACATGTATCAGTTTTAGTCACACTCTTAATCGTTATAAACTAATTGGACTAACTTATATAACCACTTTGATATAATTTCCTCATCTAGTCTAACAGAACCTGCCTTAGACCCGAGAAACAAACAGAATTTACCAACTATATATTTTTCTATTATATATGGTTACTCTTGTACATATAATTATAATAACATTTTTTATTTGTAAGAGAAAATAATAAGAACATTCCATTAGATTTTAGAAGGATTATAAAAAAAACAGAAAACAGGAAAAGAAGAGATGCAGACATGCTGTCCCCCACAAGACCACAAACTAATGCCTATCACCGAACATGTCTCGCGAGGTACTACGCATGAAAAAAGACCTAATAATATTTTACATATATAAACATAAGTGTATTTGCACCATCATTGCCTCCTTAAATTAGTTTTACAGTGGTTAATTTAAAAAGTAGAAAAAAAAAGAGAGAAGAATCTGACGAATTTTCTATTGTTCTTCAAAAGAGTATTTTATAAGTAAAAAAAGCAAACTATGACAAAAGCAAACACAAACTCTCTTTTTCTTTTATGGTTTTGTTTACTTACTTAGCATCTGTTTTAACTCTTTACAATTAAGTAAAGCACATATTAAAAAAAGAATATATGTGGTCTTAAGTATCCTTCCCATGCAAAACTGAAAAAGAAAATCAAATTATTTTAAAAGGAAAAGAGTTTTTTTTATTCTTCACTTTTATTCAAATGTAACTCATGTTATCTTCGACCAATTACCATGCATATACATCCTTTAAAAAATATTCTTATCTTAAATCTATCCTCTTTAACAAAGTCTATGTGTCACCGTCTGGGTTCGAACCCGACTTAATATATAAAAAAATATAAAATAACTTTGCATCTAGTCGAATATCCGGGACTATTCTCAAAACGAAAACACATTTTTTTTTTTTTCAATAAAAATCATGATGGTGTAAAAGAAGGTTTTTTCATGAAATTAAGAGTCAAAAAAGGGATTAATAACTTACATCTTTTACATCATGATGAGTGTTAGAAGAAGTGCAGCCCATTATGAGTTCTTCCAATCCAGAAGCTGACCTTCCTCCCATCTTCCCATCATTATGTTCTTCTTCTCCTTGTTGTTGTTGTTGTTGTGTCTTGTTCGGTCAATAAAGACAAAAGTCATTTCAGAATTTTTTAAAACAAAATTTATCTTAAAAACATTAAAAATTAATCATCTTGTCTCTTCGTCACCAAAGACCACATTGGTTTCCTACTTGTTCTTAGTGTGGCTGACACTTAAAAGTGAGTTAGCTTTTGTTGGCTTTGGATTATGGATTGTTATTAGTTAGACACATCTTACTTAAGACTAAATCATGCATTATTATTTATTAGACATTTTCACTTTTATTGTTTTTTTTCTTTTCTTCACCAATATCTTATATATACTTTATTCGTCATAATCGATTTTGGTACAACCCCAATTGCATGCTTATGTAGTCCCATCATTGTTAAGTCACATGCATGCAAATAACTTGAAAACCTAACATGTGCAAGAACCACAATTTCTACTACTTAATTATATACATACACACACATATAGCACAGTAAAAACCTCCAAAAATTAACACAAGCTAGTAGTAATAAATTACTTAACTTTAATAATTTGATAGTTGCATAACTCCTACTTAAATCAATAGTAACGTAATGTCAATATATTTATATTATTATATATAAATCATAGTGATATTTCAGCTAACTTGGTCATGTTCACGAAACAGAAACTTTCACCTAAATTTATGAATTATTTATATATATCTAATAAATTTTATCTAAGATGTGAGAAAGTAATTTTGTAAATATGAGAAAAAAATAGTAATCTTACCTGGTAATTTTCATTGGACAAGACTCTATGCACATGATAAGGATTATGATCATCAAGGATGCTAATGGAGGAGGCATGGTGAAGCGAAGGAGATGGAGAAATGATAGTTGATATTGGATGTGTAGGCTGGCTTATGTTGAATGCATGATGCCTTTGTATTTGTTGCTGATGTTGATGATGATGATGATTGTTATGATCATGATGAACCATATGATGCAATGTTGATGATGATGCTCGATGACGATGTTGTTCTGCCATAACATCCTCACACGTAGCTTGCCCGGTCGGTGGATTTTCCCTCCTCGTCACCTGAAAAATTATGAAAATTGAATATCTAATTAATTTCTAAAATATGTATATCATCACTTTAATTACTATTCGATCCACATTATCGTTGCGGTTTAGACATTGTTTTCTGATCCTCTTATCACGTCGCGTACAACTTTAGATTATATTGTTAGTTAAAAATTGATTATCACTAACAGTTCATTATTATCACGTCCAGTAAACTGTTAATTTAAAATCATTTGTAAATACTTTTTTTTTTTTGGTCACCTTGTAAATACATAATATCAATATTTAAAGCAGATATTGTACAAAAACATGACCATCAAATAGTAACCCTAAGCATCTTTTGGTTGTACAATATTCACTTTTTTTCGTTCTTTCTTAATCTCATGTAATTAAAGAAACGTCAAATCCAAATTGAAATAAAAATAAAATAAATCACATATATATATTGAACACAAAAAGATAGGGAATAATAGTTGTTTGTAATTGCAGTAAAAGATGTAGCCATCTAAGTTTTTTACTTCTTTATATGACTACATATATTAGATTCAATTTATATCATATGAGTAAAATGTGTAGCACGTTTTTAGTCTCAATCACGGATTGAGAATGCAAAGTAATTTAGTTATTTAATCAGACGAAAATAAAATTATAGAAACAATAAAATGAAAATATGGGTGTATACCTCATCAAAGCTCTTCATGAATGGAACAAAGCTAAGTTGATCCATAGCATAACTCGGAAGACCAGCAGCAACAGCCGCAGCCGCGACTGCCATAACGCCGCCGCCAACTTCATCAGATCTATTTGGAGGAATAACATTAAGAATCTCTCTAGACGAAGAACAACTTCCACCACTAGTAGTCCCACTATCTCTCCTCATATGATACTCTCCACCTCCTCCTCCTCCTCCTCCTGCACCGCTACTTCCTTCACCGCCTCCTCCGCCTATAGCATTCAAACTCGATGTTGAGGAAGACCAATTACATTGCCTAGGCTGAGTTTGATAAAATATCTTAGACACAACTAGCTCTCCTTCTTTCTCTTCTTCATGTGTCCCCAAATGATATTGATGCATTACCCAATTGGTTTTCTCCGGTTTTCGATTCTTGCCAAAATTGGTGTACAAAACCAAGATCTTCTTGCAACCTTTTTGCTTACCATTTACCATAACCGGTCTTGTCTTACCTGTCTTATGCCACCTCGTCTCACCCGAGCTACTACTTCCTTGAATATTGTTGTCACATTCCGTTTGAATCTTTCTTCGCTTCCTTGTTCCCGTTGTGTACGCTTTTGATGGTCTATGAAAGAAGTGCCTGCTTAAACCATCTCTAGTCACTCCTACCAAACGTAGAAAATATTTTTTGTTTGTTTGTTAGTTTATACGTTTCTTGTATATAACCCAAAGCTAAAAGATTCAAACTTTGGTATGACCCAATTCATCATGCATATATAATCATGTATTTTAATGAGTAATATACATTTATATTAATTATACAAAAATGTAGTGAAGTGTGTTTATAGATGTATGTGTGATCAAACATAAAAGATTCAAACTTTGGTGTGACTAAGCTAAAAAAGATTCAAACTTTGGTATGACTTAATTAATGCTCTATATATATGCATGTAGTCATATTAAAAAGATCCATGTATATTTTTATATATAAATGGAGTGCATATAAATATATGTACCAGGAAGTTTTTCAGGATGAGTGTAACAAATGCCATCTTCGCCTTCAATGGTGGGGATGAATTCGTCAATGAGAGGGTGAGATTTAATGTCTTTAGCTAAGACTTTTGCTTCTAAATGTTCTATCAATTCTTGATCCGTCGGGTCGAATTTCACTCCTGCTGGTAAACCAACCCAATCCTGCTAAAAAAAAGTATAACAAAAACAAAATATTTTAAATTAAAGCAAGAGAATATTAGTATATACACAAACTATATACATATAAAAGACTCGTATATAGACGCTTTAGTAATTTGGATTTTGAATTAGCAAGAGAATAAAACAGAGAGCATCATTCTTGATGTTCTTCATTGATTCTTTTCCTCTTTATTTTTTTTTCTTTAAAAAAAAAAAACATCAAGTGACCTAAAATGAGAAAAAAGATTTTGTTTTATAAGTTTAAATAAAATAAATAAAGAAGGAATATATATCAACTTACTGGTTTGCCTTCGAGCTTGTGGCCACAACTAGGACATTTCTTGGATCCACAAAGTTGATGTTGTTCGATCTTTGCATCGATTATATCTGAACCGGTGACCGAACCAACAGGAGGAGGATTACTCCTGTTCATCTCAATCCGTCCTAGAGATTATAACAAAACTCTTCTGATCATATCTGAGAAAGTTGATATTTATATGCAGATAAGAGAAAGAGAGAGATAAAACCCTATTTTATTAAACCACGGATTAAGAGGAGAGACAAGACAAAACAAAGGGTTTTTCTTGGAAAAACCTAAAACCGACACAAGAACAAGACAAAGGTAAGAATTTATGGGGAAATAACCCTAAATTTATGCTAAAAAGGAACAAACTTGGTCGAGCAGAATAAGATCTTAGACAGTACTGCAAATCAGGAAAAGACAGGAGAGAGAGAGAGAGAAAGAGAGAGGAATTAATAAACGATGAAGAAGGAGAGAAGAAGAAGAAGAAGAAGAAGGAGAAAGTGTGAAAGTTGGGATGTGAAGGGTATAAAATTAATAAAAAAAACATACGAGATTTTTTCTTTTTTTTGAGGAATAAATTAAGTATATTATATATAATAATATAAGTATATATATATGTATGTGTGTGTCTCGAACTTTAACTGAAGAAGTAAGCGAGAAAAAGGAAAAGGTTTGGCTCTGAAACCCATTCACTGACCCACCTTTTTTTTTAATTTTGCCTTTGCTGGTTTAAGAAGCCGGTATGATCCTATGAGTCTTTCAAGCGGTTTGTTTTTATTTATCTACTAATCATTCACTTTTCTATACTCATACTAACATATATATACATATATGTACATGTATATACGTGTCTATATAGGTAGGTATAGACCTATTTCATTTTATTTTATATATCTTTAAAGCATCGAAAATTCATTTCATATTTATGTTATTTAATTTGTGGTATCGATTTTACTATAGAAGATATATTGATACTGTATCACCTTTATGTGGTTAAATGTGAGTAATTCTTGGTTCAGTAATAAAATGGGAATTTTATTACTATAAACTTTAACATTTTACACACAAACAAAAACGTTAACAAAGTACTTGTGTCCTTTAGATGATGAAGTTTTTTAAAATACATAGGGTGGAATTGAAAACATTGTGGGTTAATGCTTCGACATTTGAGGTGGAATAACCCTACGAATCTAGACCATGCATTGAAATGGTGTCACGTTTTAGACCCATTGGAAAATCCGGTAAGTATGCTATTCGACGGTTACTCTCATCCTCGACGATTACACTCATCCTCGATGATTACACTCATCTTCAGAGAATTAGCCAGGTGTTAAAAGTCCAGACTATACTTGGTTTAAAAAAAAAAAACACTTGAAAACATATCATTTGATATATATGTTTATTTGAATTTTATGTGAATTTAATCAATGAATTTTATACCGAAAAAGAAAAAATATATATATATATACATATATACTTTAGCAAAAACTATTTTAGATAAATAGCAGTGTGGTAATAATCAAATTAGTAACTTATAATTTAGTACGTAGCTAGTGAGTAATTTTGAATTTCTGAAAGGTTAAGAACAGAAGAGAATAAACAAAGAAGAAAAAAAAAGGTAAAAAGAAGAGTAAAAAAAAATAAAAAGAGACTAGAAGGAGGAAGATACATCACATGGACATGGAGCTGGAGGAAGTGATCATTAATCTTTTATTTTCGGATTTTTTTTTCTTTAATTATTTTTATTTTAATTTTTTTTTTTTTTGCAGAGAGAAAGGAATTAGGAGGTTGCTTGATAAGTAAGGCAATTTGAGCAGTGTACCCATCATATGGACCACACCATCTCTTGCATATATATATATTTTATATTTTCCTATAGTTTAGTTCTAAAAGTCATGTATCTAGCAATTACATAAAATCGAATATATTTATTTAGTTTGTTTTTTTTATATGATTATATATGATCTCTTAGTAGATCCGTTTACGTTAGCATGAATAATGAAATCATGACAATTATACCTTTTTTTACATATGTTTCAAATCAGACAATAGTTTCCTTTTCCCATTAAAAGGTTTAAAGAAGTAATACTTAATATATTACCCTTACTAATTAAAGTAGTATTTGTTCTCAAAACATATTTATTCTACGTACGTATTTTCTTATAAAAAAAAGAATAAAACAGATGAATATATATATATATATATAATATTTTGTTTATTTATGTTAAGTGAATTTTCAACAAAAGTAATTATTTTTAACGTAAATACAGTTGTGTTCTTTAATTGTTCAGATTGATCTATGATCTATCATTTGTTAAATTGTTTTTAAATAGATAAAATATGATATTTTAATTTAGAAAAGTAGAATTAATTAAGTCGAAAATGAATTAGGAAAAGTACTAGACATTTTTTACATAATCTCGATTATCTTGACTGTAATGATTATAAAGTCATAGATCTTATAATCAGTTTTTGTTTTTAATAGAATTTCCACCAGATTTAATATTCTGAAAAAATATCATACGGTCAAAACTAATGAAGAGAAAAAATGGAAAGATAAACAACAAGGAAAGAAACAAAACGTGTATGGTACACTTATACTTCAAAGATAAGCTTCATGTTCAGATCTTGATTTAAAAACAACAACCAAAAAGTAAATATTTTTCCGCATCGAAAATGGATTCGTCTATAAACCAAACGAGAACTATGACACATTTCTTGATTTCAGGTCATGCTGAATTTTAAGCTTTGATTAGAAGAAGTTTAATCCAGAACTAAGATTAATGTAGGCCCTACAAACTATGGGTCTATTAAATTGGAGTTTTTTTATTTTTTTTTTTTTTATCCGTTACAAGTTGCGAAGAGTCTGATTCAAGTTTGATGCTGGTGAAGCCGAGTTCTCGGGCTTAGAATATGGCATCACGAGCCGGTAATCCTTTTGCAGTGTATAGAATGTGATGTATGTTATTCATTGAGAGTAAATACAAATATATAGTATGATACATTTGGGTCGCTAATGATATAGTTAATTACAATATGATACTTTATAACCATATTTCCTATACGGCCTCTCAAGACAGAGGTTCATGAGTGACTCTGATCTTTGAAGAAGCAGGTAGAAACGTTGATCATGGCACCGGTTTTGTTAAAAACATCAGCTAGTTGATCATAAGTGGAGACGTGCGCCACTTTAAGAATTCTGGATTGAACTAAATCTCAAATGAAATGATAGTCAATGGTAGATGCTTCATTCTTGAATGGAAAATAGGATTGGCACACAGATATGTAGCTCCAACATTGTCACACTATATAACTGGTGCATAGGTGATAAGACTGATATTTTACCGGTTTTTACTATATATTTTAAGTGTTTTTGTTGAAAAAACCAAAAAGATTTCAGTAAGAATATGATGTTTTCACATTTTCATGTTTTCAAAGTGTTACTGAGAAAATCCAAGCTATTAGGTGCAAAGACGAGCAATTTTTCGCTTAAGGCAGCAATCCAGCATAGAAAATTCGTGCATAAATGAAGATGCTATACAATTCGGATGAAGATGAATTTTGGAGAAATGAAATCATGTGAGTTAGATTTCATTTTGCAACTGGAATCAAGTCATTCGGCCCAAAAACTAAGAAGTTAAGGCTCAATCATTGAAGACATATCTTTCTGAAGCCCAAGAAGATCTTAATTCTCAATCGATCAAATGGTTGAGAATTAGTACAAACTTTGGGACACTTCGTAAAATATTCGATTGTTGCGAAAAATCTATACATTGTATTCGATCGAATATGCTAGATTGGATCAAATCTAGAGGCGAATATTGGATTTTATATTTTCATCCAACTATTTCTTTTATCATTTCAAGGAAACCTGAAACGACACACCTTCTCTACTTAAACACATTTTTGTGACAGAAGAAAGATGTGTAGAGAACACATTGCTCTCAAAATTCTCTTAAATCCATTTTTTAATTTCGAATCTTAGTATTAGGGGAGATAATTCTCTGCATTTGAACCCCTTTTACTACTATTTTAATAACTATACTACTTATCATGGTTTGTTTTTCCATAAGACAGTAGTTTGATTGTTGGGATCAAGGTTTTTCGATTGTTTTATGGCTTGTTAGATAGGTTTGGGATCACATCCCTTTCGAAGAACTTTATCTTTGCATTTGTTAATTGAGAACTTGTTAGAAGGTACACCAAACTATTCATGCTAGATTCTCTTCTTCAAGACATCATTTGGGTACAAGATCAGGTGTGGAAAAATATGAGATGTTTTTGTATGGTACGTAGAACCTAAGCACTATTATAATGGTTAACATATCGATTCCTTAGTAGAGATCATGACCGCCCATTTGTTGAGGTCATGTGACTTATGTTTAAGTGGAATTTAGTTAGGAAGGTTCTATTGATCGACTGCTTAAAGCATGAATAACCTAATATATGTCTCTTGAGAACCTCCTTATTCCCAACACCTTTATTTATTTGCTTTATTTTCATATTATTTTCATTTTTAGATTATGAGAATTCACAAAAAGAAACAAAGCTGTATTATCATCTTATCTCGATTCGAATCGTATAAGTTTGCAACGTAGTAGTCCTTTCTCTGTGGATACGATCCCCAAGTACTATTGCGAGAGCATGTGCGCCTACATGATATTTTGGGTGAAAACTAGCTAACTCCCCATCAAGTTTTCTAGGGGCGTTGCCGGGAAAATGCTAATTTATCACTACTGCCTCCAAGTTTCGGACTAAAATCCAAACTAAGAATTTCCAGTTTATCATTTTTTTCTTATTTTGTATCATATTTGATTTTTTTTTTCAGGTTTTGCATTTTATCTTCCTTTTAATTCATGTACTAGATTTAAGCAGAATGGATGATCGATCAATATATGAGATTTCGCAAGAGATTTATATAATCAAGATGACGAATTACTATTTGAATGTTTCCAGCCGCATACTTGGACAATATTGCAAGGTTCAGACGATGAATACACTCACAAGTTCAGTGGAGAGTGGGACAAAATTGCTTAAAGAGACACATAGGAGAGTAGACAAACTTTATCCACCATCTGGAGAAACGCTTCCAGAAGAAGAATTGTTTTCTTGCCTTGAAGCATCTTGGATTTTATTATCCGCGACATGTAAGTATATCAACAAAAAGACCACTAAAGTTTCTAATACAAATCCTTGTGTCACAGGTACAACAGTTGAAGACTACTCATAGTCTCATATACATTCTGGAGAGTAAAGACAAAAAAATCTGTTAGCAACAACAAGATATAAGAAAGTAAAAGTAGAAATAACATCATTTAAACGGATATCAAAGAACTTGAGCGTTTTGACTCAAGGAACTTTCTTATGTTCCAGAAAAATCTTCTCATGAAACTAAATTTTCTTTTGTACAGGTCGTAAAAAAAATTATATATATATAAAATCATTTTTACATATATAATACACGTCACAATCGTATTTATTTATGAAAGAACATCCAAATTTTGGGAGTCAAAGAATGAAATCATGGAAGGGCCAAAGAAATGTTTTGAATAAAACATATATATAGATGCTTATGATTGCCACTTTGTCTGGGTAGTATCATATCTTTTGTCATAATTTTTGGTTTATGCGTATTTTTTATAACTATGGTTCTGTGAAACTTTAAAACTTAAAATTGGAGCTTGGTTGAATAGTTGAATCCCATTTCTTATCAGAAAGTTCTAAATCATCTCTTTGCCAATTCTGGATGCTAAAGGAAGATATAAAGGCATAATAAAACAAACCAGGTTTTTCTCTATCTTAGCTGATTATAAATGGCTATAATAGTGATTAAACAATACATGTTGAACCACAAACATAAATATTTTTGCTTGTGTAATTCGATATTTTTGCAGTAACTAAATTCAAGTAGACACATAAGTATTAAGTCTTTTTGCTCATGTGTGGTAAACAAGTAGAATTACACCATAGGACACTGTCACAGTGTGAGTGTACATATTTCGAAGGCTTTTCCTAAATTAAAAAAAAATATGTATCGTGACAAATAAAATAAAATAATATATAGATATGTATAAATCACAAAAATACTTCGGATCTTAGGAAATAAGAAAAGGTATGGCCCGGCCCATAACATAGTTAGATAACCAAAAAGAGAAAAAAAGGTAGAATGCTATATAATTTAGTTATATGTTTAATTAATAATTTTCAATTATGATTGGGTTCTAATCAGTGCCCTTTTTCATATGTAAACATTGAAGCATAAATTAAACCCAAAATATAAAAATAGAACAAGGTGCACCATTGTTCCTTATTTTCGGTTCATTATGAAATACTTTCATAAGTTCTTATTCATACATAGTTTTAAAAATATCTTGCAAGATTCACAGATCAGGCAATATGGTACATTGGATTTGGGACTTTGAAGGAACGATCAGATACAGCAAAACCTTGCAGGTCGCTCCACTGATCACCTACATTTCCATGGAGTTTGTAGCCTTCCTTTAGCATTTTTGATCGCTGTTCGGATTTGTATTGTGTTGCCGGTTTCCCTTGATCTTTCTGCCCCCTACAACAATCACATAAACCTCACAAACTTATATATAACTTTGGTCTAAAGCTAAAATGGTTAGTAGATTGACAAAAGTTAGAATGCCGGAAGAATAATTAAACTGAAATTGGTTTCTGATACCATCTAAAGTTTAGTAACTTGTCCGCTGCTATATATATATTTCATGGGCCAATTCATGTGTGATTATTTTTTTTTGAGTTGAATACTTGAATATCTATGATTCCTAATATGGTATCAAAGTCCAGTTTCTGTTTCTAGAAGATTTTAAACCACTTAAACGTTTATAATTAACCAAGGTTTTTTTTTTTTTTTTTTTAATCAAGGAGAGAGTATAATGTTTTGTGATAGAGGAGAAACCTTATTTTACATATAAAAAAATAAATTATGCAACTCTTGAATTCAATTACAACCAATTTTAAATTAGGAGACCATGAACACAACCGTAAATTATTCAACTCCTCTTTGTATTTGCTTTGGTATAGTAATGGTCTACTTGTTGAAGCTTACCGAAATAAATAAGTCACAAGTTCTAAACCAATAACATGCAAGAGAAGTATTTTGGCGACATACCTCAAGAGGAGTCGTTCCCACTCGAAATAACCGGCATCCTTAAGATTTTTCTCCGTAATACTCCGTTGGCTCTCATCTCGACCGGTTAGCAGAATGATTGTAAAACCAAGTTTCTTGAGAGCTTTGTATAGTCTCAAGCTCGCTTCAAAACCAGTGGCTCTACCTTGTACCACCCACTCATTGAATTTAGTTGAGTTGAACAGTTCAGACCTAATCCATCCAAAACAAACCAAATGTTGAAGTATAATCAAATCTCGTTTAAAGCATAGTTAATTTCGAATAAGTTAGTTATTAAGTCAAGAGGCATAAGTGAAGAGTTACAACTCTTGTTTGTTGGTGTTGTTTCAATTGTGTCCTTTGTAGTCTATATAAAGACTTGATTTTGTATTGTAAATTAACAAGTTTCAGTAAAATAAAATTTCTATATATGATAATCAAAATTAACAACTTGTTTCAACACGTTGTTGTTCTCTTTCTCTACATTAATGATAATCAAAATTCCAACACCAAACTGATCAGTATTGTTGGAAAAAAAAACCCGAAAACTAGATCTGATCATCCACAAATATCCCGGTTTAATGATGTATTAGTAAATATAAATAAAATAGAGTATTTTACCCGTAACCATGAGCCTTGTAGTACTCGAGGTTGGAGAGAAGCGTCTCATCTACGTCGAAGACCCACGCATCTTTTTTAGCTCGACCAAGCTTGATTGTTTTGGCGAATTCGAGCGCATAACGAGCTACTACGTTGTAATCATTGTCGAACTGGCCTCCACTATAATAGTTTTCAATGGAACTAACGCATTTAGACGGTACCACTTTCCATTTTCCGGCATTGTTGGTCTCAGCGGCCAATCTCCAGCTCTCGCAATAGCCAGCAACCGAGGCGCGAGAAGAGATCGCCGGAGTAATTAAGACAGCAAATAAAAAGAAGAGGCGGGCCAACAAAAACGAACTGCTAGGACAGAACATCATATATAGATAAGGCTTTTCTTTACGAAGTTGTTTTGATATGGAGATGCAAGTACAAGAAGTTGGTAGTGAATTTAAAGGGATGCGACGTTGTCGTATGAACTCACGTGATTTTGGTTGAGGGCGTTGTATTCCATCAAATCCCATGTGCATTATTTTGAGCACTTATTGACGTTTCCAAAACAGAAAATGTTTACTATAATGAAAAATTGAAAACTGATGTCTAAATGTATACGTTAATATTATATTATAAACGTCCTCCTTTGGCATCACTCTAAATTTTATTATTATTGTTGCTTTCTTTGAGAACGTGAACTTCATATCTTTAAACTATCCTAATTTGCGTAAATTTTTGTTTTTGTCTTCTTGGATTTAGAACCTCATCAATAAGAAAAGTGTTAAATGTAAACAAACAAAGAGTTTGGGGGAAGTGTTACTATATACAAGCTACGGAAAACGTAGATAGTGCCGGTCCTAACTTAATAGATGTCTAAAGCAAATTGAAAAAATGATATCCTAACTAATTCAAAAAAAAAAAAAAAAAGAATCACAACTATAGTATATTAATCTGTTTGAGAAAAAAATGAAAGAAAATAAACCATCAACGCAATATTACTAATGAAAAATAATAAATCAACTAAAGCAAATTATTTGTCCTAAAGTAAATTAATGATTACATTTCGAACCTATGACCTGTAATGTGTGGACAAGCCAAATGATACCACTACGCTGTAGGACATTTTTGAAATTTTGATGCCTGAAGCTGGTGTTTTATGGACTTTAGCCCAGGCTCGACCCTGAACGTAGAAATCATTACACAACTATACCTGAACAAACTTATAGTATTTTCATATACAAGATCTTCAATAGATTTAAAATTTAATTATAAATTCAAAATATAATGTTTGTCATCTGTGTTGATTGACATTTTGTTAGTCAAGTTGTTAGGTAGGATCGAACATGATCAGGGCGGCGGAGCTAGTGTTATGGGAGGTGGGGAGGGGGCAATTGCCCCAATTTTTTTTTGTGTTCATAGTGGGATTTAGATGATTTGGTCATAGTTGTGAGAAGTTTGAATATAAAGAAAACCAAATTCGTTTTGATTGGTGTACAAAAGAGATGATATAAATTAATTTGATTAGGTTTTTTTCAGTTTGGATTTGAATTTTTTTAAATTTTTTTGAAAGATAGGATATGAAAATTTTAGTTTATTTGAATATGTATGAAAAGTACTATACATTTTATATGTGATCACGCCGCGAAAGAAAAAAAAAAAGTATATGTGATCACGTTTACGTTTTCTCGGAGATATATCGTCACTATTCTCTTTGTGCTTTACATCACGAATATACAAATTATGAAATTAATGGAAAGAGTTATAAGTTGGGAACAGAGGGAAAAAGAAAAAGAAAAAGAAAGTCAACGAAAATTTTATCTCCAAAATACGGCGTGAGTGAAAACTGAAAAGATGCCTCTTTGGCTTTTTCTCTTCGCTCTTATAATTTTTTTTAATTTTCTACTTAATTATTACTATACTAAACACGATTAACACAAAAATATACTTTTAGGTGGCTAACTTAGTGTGACCAGTTGATATGCTTACATAATCCTTTCACATGGGTCAAACAGAGAATTGAATAACGTTTTTGTTCTTCTTTTTGATGATTTTTGTCATGGCAAAACAAGATTATTTGTTTTGACCGTGGGTATATTACCGTAGTTTTTGACTAATACATTAGGAAAGAAAAAAATAAAATTAGTTTTGCATATGACGGATTAGTCACAAGATTACGGCTCCGATTGGTTAAATGAGGTGGTTGAAGAATTTTTGACGTGAAGGTCTTAACAGAGACGAGTGAGAGCGAAGTCTCGCTCAATAGAAATCTGAAGTAAATTTAGAGATCCGAATTTTGTTATAATTTGAAATCTTAGGAATTTTTTTATAATTTGTTGGAAAGTTTGAGAGTACAAGAATTGTCAAAGAAAGTCTAGGTGTTATCTGTTTGGGATATCAATTCATTTCACACATCAAAAGTTTAGACAAGGAACGTCTAATATATAAATCAACAGACTCTCCCATAAATATGAGGTCTTTGGGAAGAAGCCCAATAAAAAAAACCGTAGGGGCTTTCCGATCGATTTAGCCCAAAGCAGACAATATCATACTGATGGAGAGTTTGAATAGGCTTGAAAATCCCCAATAAATGGTATCAGAGCATGAATTGGTGTGGACCAGGAGGAGTGTGTTGACTATATGTTCGGTTTGAGAACAAATCTCAATGTCATCTCGTGGAGGCTACCAGTAATGTAGCCCTTGGCTTGACGGGGAGATATTGCTGGAATATCAATTCAAGTCTCACATCAGAAGTTTAGACAAGGAGTGTCTAATATATAAGTCAAGAGACTCTTTAGTATGAGGCCTTTTGGAAAGGAGCCCAATAAAAGGAGCCCAATAAGAATAATCGTGAAGGCTTTGCGATTTAGTCGAAAGCGGACAATATCATATTAATGAGGAGTTTGGAAGGGCTTCGAAAGTCCAATAATATATATATTAGCGATTTAATTAGTCCAAAGCAGATAATATCATACTAATGAGGAGGTTGGATGGGCTTGAAAAGCCCCAATATTATCTAGAGCGAAAAGTTGTGTCCTGATCTAATATACTTATATAGGGGTTTGTAAACCGCTGTTGTTCAACAAGAATAATGGAAGTGAATTTTCATAATTTACTTTCTTTTTTGTACTAATAGCTTTGCATTTTTGTTATTATCATGTCGGTTGGCCTACATGTTCAACATGTTTTCGGCTCATGAGCCATAAAGGCTTGGAATGACCGAAGAATGATCTGAAACCTTTGACCCATCAAATTTTCCAAGTCGTATCAAGTGGAAGTGCATTATTTGGTTCACTGCTCTATAACCAAAATTATATTAGGTTCTTTATTCTAAACCTCGTGGATGGTGTTGGTGATTTGCCTTGGCCTTTCCTTCTCCTTATTCCCAGTCTGACCTAAATTAAAGTTAACCTATTATCTCTGCTTTCTTGCCAACCCAATGGGTCGGCTATTCTGCTTCATTGTGTGCTATCCGACGAGGTCGGCTCTCATGCCTTGCTTGTGTCGCCCAAACGATGTTGGTTTGATGCTCCTTATCTCTGTCATACGCTCGAGCCTATATTTAGTCATTGCATCGTTGATCTTGACATAGTGAATTTTGAGCTCAACAATTCTCCCCGCCCCTCCCCCACACCTCTATAAATTTAATGTTTAAATGTGACGAGCTAAAAGGAAAGGGAAGATCGACGAGCTGCAACGTTAAACTATCTTTTTTGAAATAAGCCTAATATTAACTAATCCTTATGTATTGTTGAGTCTAACTCTTTTCAAATACTAAATCTTTCTTGTAACCTTGTTAAGTTCACCCTAGCCATGTTCTGGGCCCAGCCTCAAATTTCCGAATAAAGGTAAATTGATCTTGGGAATTACAAACGTTTCTGGTGATTTTCAAGGACCATTCGATGCTTCTAATTTTATAAATACAATATTTTTCTCACTTCATGAACTCTCAAAAATCTCATATGCATGAGGTAGTTTCCCCCTCCTCTCTCTCTCTTACTTTACTTGTGCTTAAGTAATTAAGATTTCGCCATACCGCCACAACATTTTTTTTTTCCGGCCTTTCTTTGAAGATTCCTGAAAATCATCATAAATTCATATCCATCACCATCTTTTCTTTGATTCGTTCTTGTGCCGATCCAAACTTCCCTATTCTTAAATTTGAGCCTACATAAATATCCTCTCTCAAGGCCGATCCAAACGTCTTCTCCCAAGATGATCCAAACTTTTCTTCTCAAGGCTGACCCTAAGAACAACCTAACTTTAAGTGCCGACCCAAATTTCTCCTCTTAGAGCTGATCAAAAAATTTAACCATGTCTTTAGACGAATTCTCCGAATCAATAAATGAGTCGAGCCTATTACGTTACATAATTACCCCTGACCCTCCTCCCATTCAAGTGAAAAAGAAGAGGGAGAGCCGATCTTTTCACCCGAGCCGACCTCAAATTCAAACGACTTAGACAAGGACGAAGATGTCGAGGTTAACTCGGTGGCAAACCATGCTTCTTAGGCCGATCCAAACAATCGCCTAGCAATAACTGTCTTGACCTTAATTGACGAGCCGTTCGATGAGATTCCTCTTGCGGAGGTAAATCCCAAGGTTGAAGATTGGCACTTCGAACCATCGATCCGATATAAAAAAGAGATTGGATTGAGAGATGGAGTCGCAAGGTATCATACCCAAAGCATGCAAAGACCGACTAAAGAGGCCTAGAAAGAAGAAGGGAGAGATTACATATCCCGCGCATAATTTTTTCCAACGCGAAGTCCCTAAAAAAATGGAGGCTTTTGGTGGCCTTAATAAGACCAAAAGCGGCAGCCCATGCCGTGAACCAATTTCAGAAGATGAGGACGAATCGAAACAAAAATGCCATTTCGATAGGTTCTCGGCTGCTAGAGCTTTACAAAGTCAGATTTTTCTAGTGAACTTATTCTGCGGTGGGCATTATTGTGAGTGAGAGGAATCAATAGTGAGGTGAGAAGAGTTACACGAGAAGAGGAAGAAGGAGAGTTATAATTGTTGTTAACGTAATAATATAAGTATTTCTTTAAATATTAATTTGCCCACTTATCCGGGTATTTGGTATGGTATCAGCTCGATATTTTTGGTTTTACGGTTCTAGATGTATAGAACCAATGTAACTCTCGAAAGTGTTCATCTTCGGTACCATTAAATCCGGTTCGGTTCCATTCTATTAGATATTTTTTTTTTTAAAGAATGAAATAGTATACCTCTGGATTAATATATATAAATTGATTTATTTTATCCGAATCACCCGAAAATACCCGAACTAGTCGAATATCCAAAATATTAAAGAAAAGTGTAAATTTACTCAAACCACCCTAATATATACAATCTAAAATCCTACTATATATGAGTTAGTTTATGTTTTAAATATTTTACTGGAATATATACCACTTCGATTTTCGGTTTGATACCGGTTGAATTTTGATTTTTCAGTTATAGGAACTTGGGATTCAAAATGTATAATTAGATAAACTGGTTCACTGTTGATTCGGATATTTGGTTCCAGGTTATTAATCCCTGCTCTAGTTACAGTGATATGATTTGTTTAGATATTTAAGCATTGGTCCCTCTATTTTATAATGATTAAACTAAAAAGATTAAATTTATGAAGATGAGAAAGAAAAGATAGCTTTTCCATCGAGAAACCTCGAGTAAATAAAAATCCAAAAAGCGCGTCGGTGACTTGTACTCTTAATCTCTTCTTCCTCATCGGACGCGGTGCTGAAATCATCCTCCTTGACCAAAATCTTTCTAAAGTATTCCCCACTATTCTAAACTACTCCCCTAATGTGATTGTCCCTTTTTACCCTTCTTTCTCTTTCTCTTGAATTGTTTTGTTTGAAGGGATAAAATTACAAAATCAATTGTTGGTTTGGTTAGGGAAATCCTTGGTTTGGTGGGTTTGGTTTAGTCAACATATACCAAAACCCGAAACCACATAAATCGAAAAATCTCGTCCTTTATCCGTACACATCGCCGCGAGTTTCTCCGAATTCTTTTGATTCTCTCCTATTCATTGTCAGGTCCGAATGATCAGAGCTCAATCTTGTTTCGGAGTAACACACGATGATCTTTGGAAGACTTGAGCTGATTTTTTGTCATCTAAGCTTGATTGAAGCTCAAAATCGGGTTCCTCCTCCTCCGCTAAATTTGAGATTGAGTAGAAGGTAAAGCTTCTTACAGCTTAGTTAGTGATGGGCATTGATTAATACAGATGTGAAGTTAGTTATTGTAGGTGAGATTGATTAAGAGAGAAGGGTAAGATTTTGATTTAATGTGGATTTGAGAATTTTATGAAATTGATTGTATTTTGCTATAGATATTCAATTGGTTGTGTGTATGTGGTACATTTAGGCTATTGCTTGCATTGTTAAGGAAACCGAAATATTTTTTTATTATCAACCATACGGTTTATTTGATGAAACCGAAACCAACCGAAACACCTTATTACGGTTTGGTTCGGTATGGTTCGATTTGGTTCTGTTTTTTTTCCCACCCCTAAGCAGTTTAAGTTANTTAAAAAAAAAAAAATTTAAAAAAAAAAAAAAAAAAAAAAACTAATTTTACTGAAATTTTGAAAAAATATCCTAAACCAAAAACTAAAACCAAATCTGAAATTTGAAATCTAACGTACAAAAACCATTCTAAACACTACAAGTATACGTGCTAGGGCTAGGCACATATATCCGCTAACTGTCTCACAGCCATCTCCGAAAATAGAATTCGATGACTTTCGAGTCGGGTAAAGGATATCACTAACACAAAGTACTAGACTACTAATTCTGGACAGGTGAATGAATCTTCTTAAAACCTAAATTTTACAAATGGCTATTTTTTTAATAGCCTTCGCAAAAGTATGTTTTAAATGTATAATACACATTTTAATCTCAATTTCCATTTAGTCATGAACACTAAACCAAACAGTTATTGTATGGTCTTCTTTGTAATTTAAATTGGGAATTTGGCCAAAAAAAGCATGTATTTTTCCAAACTTGCCAAAAAAATCCTGAAATTTAATATGGCCGGAAAAAACCTGAACTATGCATTGACCTTTTTTGTAAAATCAAAACTTTGCATTGACTTACAAAAAAAGACCTCCATTAAATTTTTTAGCTAAATAGTTAACAGCCGCTAGTGACAACCGTTAGTCACAAAACGACGTCGTTTTGAGCTATATGGATTCGGCCAAAAAAAGCCTGAAGTTTGTCAAATTTGCCAAAAAAAACCCTGAACTTTTCCAAAATTGCCAATAAAATCCTGAAATTTTTGGATCGTATTAAGCTTTAATCTTGAGCCTCAAAACGACGTTGTTTTGATTTTTTTAAAACCCAGAAAATATGTATACACCCCATATCAAATCCGGGTTACGATAGTCAAAGAGAATAACTTGCCACTGTGCTACAAGACTTTACAATTGTTTTTCGAATATAATTCATTATATACACTACTCAAATATACGAATCCTAATTTTACAAAATCCCTCTCCCAAATCGATTTTATCTGATCTCGAAACCATATACCATTTGAAACTCATCAGAGTTTGTATTTTACAAAACCCCTCAAATCGATTTTATATAATCTCGAAACCATATACCACTTGAAACTCATCACAGTGTATATTTTGCAAAACCCCAAATCGATTTTAAATAATCTCGAAACCATACACCATTTGAAACTCATCACAATGTATTTTACAAAACCCCCCAAATCGATTTTATATAATCTCAAAACCATACACCACTTGAAACTCACCACAGTGTATATTTTGCAAAACCCCAAATTGATTTTAAATAATCTCGAAACCATACACTACTTGAAACCCATCACAATATATATTTTACACAAACCCCCAAATCGATTTTAAATAATCTCGAAACCATACACCATTTGAAACATGTGTATATAAAATAGAGGTTTAGTAAAATTAGAGTTCGTATATTTGAGTAGTGCATATATATAAATGAATTGTATTCGTAAAACAATTGAAAGTCTTGTAGCACAATGGCAAGTTACTCTCTTATTGACTATCGTAACCCGGATTCGATATGGAATGTAAACAATTTTCTGGGTTTTTAAAAAATCAAAACGACGTCGTTTTGGAGCTCGAGATTAAGGCTTAATACGATCCAAAAAGTTCATAATTTTATTGTCAATTTTGGCAAAGTTTTGGTTTTTTTGCAAGTTTGGCAAAGTTCAGACTTTTTTTGGCCGAATTCATGTAGCTCGGTTGTCATTAACGGCTGTTAACTATTTAACATAAAATTTTAACGGAGATTTTTTTTGGTAAGTGAATGCAAAGTTTTGATTTTACAAAAAAAACCAATGCAAAGTTCAGAATTGTTTTGGCAAATTTGGAAAAGTACATGTTTTTTTTGGCAAATTCCCAGTGTATATTCGGAGAATTGGAAGATTAAGAGGATATGGGCTTAACCCAGGCCCAAATGTCTGTTGTTAAAATAAGCGAGGTGATGTATAGGGGTGGGCATAATTACCCGTTACCCGCCTTGTACCCGCTACTTGCCCCGTAACC
>OVAF01000503.1:749-38778 GCA_900406245.1 Odontarrhena argentea | reverse complement strand
GAAAAGTATAACACAATATATTAGGGAACTACATGAAAATGAGACGTGTGTTTCTGTTCTTAGAAAAATTCTTAATTCTGATGTTATAGGGACACAAGTAAGGATTAAAAATCAATTGAAAGGTACCTCTGGCTCTGTATCAGCGTCTCGATCCGACTCTTGTGCCTGCAACTTCCTAGCCTTTGCATAATCGAGGCTGCATGTTTACAACAGAAGAAAATAAAAAACTTACTCAATGTTATGGTCTTAATAGATGGAATCAAGTTCACAGATATCAGAAAGTAGGAGATACTTACTCAATGTCCACGGCTTCTGTTGATGACCTGTTGACGTTGCAAATAGAATCCTATAAAAACAAACGCAATATTCAAATTAGTAAAGCCTGGAAATTTCTACTTTTTAAGAGAGATCCAGAAGCAGGACAAGTGTTCACACCACAGTATTATTAATTTCCTGCTGGTGATCCCATATGTTACTTTGGCCATTGTCGCCCATGAAGACCTTGAAGTCACCAGTCATGAAGGCAGAATTACCATTGACCTGAAAGTTTTAAACCAAAACATAACAATCAAGAGACTTAAATATCACAAAATCTTCTCCTCATAAAGATAACTAATACATAAGTTGCATGTACATCGTTTAGTTTTTCCCAGACCAAATCTTTCTGCTTCTCATAGCCTTGATCAGTAACCAACTGATAGAGTTCACCATGATACTGCAAAACAAGAGCAAAAAAGAAATGACCCTTAGAATAACTCTTCTCCTATTAAGAAATTCCGGAATTTCTTGATCCAAAAGACTGAGCATAAGAAAAGAAAACTTAAGCTTTTTTAAATAAGTAATAACCTTCAGCAAGGTGAGGAAGTGATTGTTGCGGAAGAAGACACAAGGTTGACATTCTTCAAGTTCTTCTTGCAAGTGGCGGAGTCTGGAGAAAATGACCATCAACACATATATAGATAAAACCTTCCTAATCAAATATAGAAAACCTTCCTAATCAAACAATACCCTCACTCACCCAGTAACAGTTAACTGATTCATATTTTCGTTTAAAAACGTCTTTATCATTGCACCTGAAAATTCAACCATGGTTAAGTTTGAAAAATTGCGGAAATATATGAATTTATGTCTATGCACAATAGTTATGATGCATATTACCCTCTACTGGCGTCAATCCATTTGTATCCGTCCTTTCCGAAGAACCTATGGTAAAAGATTTTTCATCTCCATACAAAGGTCCATCATCATCCTGGGGTCTGCCACTATGATCTGGAAATGCAAAGAGTAGAGTCAAAAACTTTAAATATAACATGTCCGTAAGCACTATAAGCCAGTTCATACAGAGATGCCAATTGAGTAGAAACTCACAACTAATAAGGCTACCTGGATTAACAGAAGTTACAGCGTCAGACTTGAGTGGAGTCTCAGAACTGCTATCAGTTTTAGATGAATCCACATCAGGCTTCACGACAGAGATTGCCTCAGAAGATGTCACAGCAGTCATTTTGGTACTATGCTCTGAAGATGCAGGTAAAGCTGTAGTGGTTGCCGCAGCAGAACCAACAGAGCATTCTCCAGAACTTTGACCATTTTGAGCAGCTATAGTGGTTGCCGCAGCCACTACAGTCTGTGACTCCAAGGCAACAAGCGCTTTCATTAACTCATCATAAGTCTTGTTTCCAATTGCATTAACAGTTGCTTGGTCCTGGAGGTAAGCAGAAGAATTAAGCAATCGATATTGACACTATTTATCATTTAAATCTACAAACGGAGACAAGAAACAATCAAATGATGTACCTGGTTGTCAACAATCCATCCATGATACAAGTGAATATTGAGTACACCAAATATAGCTAGATTACGTGTAAGCACAAAGTCATCAATCCTGAAAGCAAGTAAACATTTTAGGGGAATTTATATGTACATGTCTAAAGAGGGAAACAGATTAACAGATAACTAACCTCCTGAATCCGATATTGACATTAATTCCTTTTGCAAGGCATGGGAGGAGCTTAATTGCATCAGAAATTTCCTGTTGGTTATTCCCAGTATGAGAGAGAAACAAAAGACTATCTGAGTTAAGGCGATAAGAAAATGATTAACAGGAAAGAAGAAGATCTTCTCATTACATCAACCAATTTTGTGTTTTTCAAACACTTTTTTTTTTTTTGATAAAATGTTTCTCAAACACTTCAGCAAATCCTTTTGAGATATTGCAAATCCATATGTGTCCAGATTCATCTCGCTCCTCAAAATAAGAGTATTACCTGTTCCATAAAACAAAACAAGATATCAAACGAAATTCAAAACAGATGAAGATTTTACTTCTGTGCAAGCGTTGCAAATACCACGAGGAATCTTCAATCAATTTCACGAGTATCAACGTCAAAAAAGCTAGATAATCCTTCTGTACGCAAGCGATGCAAATACCACGAAGAATCTTCCATCAATTTCACGAGTATCAACGTCAAAGACCTCAACAATCCAGAGACATTTCTACTTCTGTGTACCCGACGCAAAGAAGACGATAAACTGAACAGCTCTAACCAAACGAATCCACGACTACAAGAATCTTCAATCGAATTCACGAGTATCAATTCCAGAAAACCTAAACGATTCACCGACATTTCCACTTCCTCTTCTCAATCCGATCGTCTAAACGAAGATACAAACCCTAGCGAGAGTAAAATTGGGGGAAAAACGAAGAAAACAGAAAGGAGAAGAAGGATGTTACAAATGGCGATCAAAGGACAAGGTCCGTTTCCGTCCTGGAGAATGATCCGCTTCTTTCTTCCACGAAACTCGATCTTCTTCATCTTGTAGACCTTCGGAGTTTCGTTCTGCGTCTTTTCGGNNNGTCTTTTCGGCGGGAAAATCCGAAGCTGGAGAAAGTTCCGTCGACATTATCCAATCTGCTTGAAATCCACAGCGATCACTCGACTTCGAAAATTTGCTGAATCGCTCAATCTTCTTGAGAGTGAATTCGAATTTCAATCGAAGAAGCAGAGGAAATTTCTTGACGATTATGCAAAGAAAGAAAGAGAGAGAAAGAAAGAGAGAGCGAGGATTGAGGAATTATACAGGCGATGGGGAGACGAGAGGAAAAATTGATTTTGAAATGAATTCTTTACTATACGAACCAAACCGTAATTAATAGTCGTGTGTTTACCTAACCGGATTGGTTGACGCGTGATGGCATGGAATAANTGGGATGGAAAAAAAATATATTTTTTTTTTTTTTTTTTTGGTAATGATGGAATAAATATATTTGGATCATGCACATGGTGTACTAGAATTTTTTTTTTTTTTTTTTTTTCATCTATATTTTTTTGTTTAATCCTTTTACGATTGAAGTGGGAAGGATTAAACCAATCTAGATGTAAAAAAAAAAAACCTTACAAAAATCATTATTTTAATATAATCAATCTTTAAAAATCATTAATTCCACCAAATCTTAATATTTTGTCACAATTAATATGTTTTTATAGGAATGTTGAGCTTTTGATTCTCTGTTCGAGTCTCTGTTGGAAATGATGATAAACTAAAGGTCTAAATCCGTCTTAAGAAAAACAAAAATTAGAGGTGTCCTCTCCCCACATATAAATACATCTCTCAATGTCTCTAGCCTATCGTATTGGCATCACAAGTTAAGTTCACAATATATAAAGAGATAAAGTTTTATAGGCAAGGAGAAATAATTAATCTTTAAAATAAATAAATAAATCTTAATGTTAAATTCCAAACAAATATTTTCTAGGTTCTGTAAATAATGTATTTTCTAAATTAATCAGCTTTTTTTTTTTTTTTGGATCAAATTAATCAGCTTCTTAAGATAAGATTGGTATACTTGATATGGTCAGAACTTATGATCAAATGATAACCGAGTTTACGAGCTTAAATGATACAGAATTGGTAAGTATTGGTAGATATGGAAAGAAAACAAGGTTGTGGTGAGGGGAAAGAGTCACGAAGTGAATCAATTAGCACAAGTGCTCTTCCTCACAAGTTTTAATAATCACACTAAAACTAAGGGAAATCGGCTCAAACCTTTTAGGCTCAAAACTTTTAGAACAATTCACAGACTAAGAACAAGAATACAAAAAATGCTTTGGTGAGTACTAGTTAAGGCTCTTACATACCAATGATAAAAACCAAACTAAGGAGAGAAATAAAAAGCATATTATGAAGTAGATATGAGAAGTAATTGTTGGGAGGGGAGAGAGGGGGGNGGGGGGGGGGGGGGGGGGGGGTTTGTGTTTGACATTGAGGTCGTGAAAATGTCCTTGGCCTATATTAGGCAAGTAACAAACCTTCTTAATTAGGATGTACATATCCATTGGGAATGAAGGGTGGTGTTATCTACTTAAAGTAAGTTTCTTGAAACTGATTTTATCTATTTTTGTAGCTTTCTTTGCACATTTTAAATTCTCGGAATACTAGAAGGCGTCTAGAGATATAGAAAGAATAATGAAAGACTAATCATGATGAAATTTTTTCTCATCATTCTTTATATAGATCGATCCTCCCAAGACGGTGTGAAAATTTGTGGTGTAATTCCAATCTAGTTAGGATATCGTTCACTTTAATGGCAGTAGAGACTCTTAATAAGGTTCTAAGATGGGCCAAGATTATCCTCCATATGGCTCAGATGGAATTGAAAACAGTCTTGATGAGAAAACAAATCATTACTACAATTATGTCAATGGTTTGGTCTTTTAAGTATTTGCATTGATGAGTTGATGGATTGACCTTTTGGCAGTCTGGCTCGTGCTTTTGATGCTTGCTCATGTCTCTACCTTGGACTAATATAGATTAATCATCTCTCGAGCATTCAACAATCTTCCTAGAACATTTGGTCCATCTCCTTGATTATAGCTAGTCCTTGTCTATGACTGGAATGGCCTCGACACTTCTCCATCTCCTAGTCTATAATTTAAAATTTAAAGAAACCATATGAGAGTAACTTATATTTTTTAACGTATCAAGCATAGTTAAATTGTGTGAAAGATCTCATCTTATAATTAGTCTAAAAATCAGTTTATGAAACTCAACAAAAAAAATATTGTTGTACTTTTCAAATTCTCCCATAAACAAGAAATTTGGCTAGACGTACGTACGTTCATAAAAGAAACATATAGCAAGTAGGAAATTCCTAGCTTACATATTTTGTGTGTTTCATACAGCTTAATTATCAATTGTGAGAGAGCATCACAATTCAGAGATTAAAGATTAATTGTTAAGGGTAAACTTTTAAACTTTCATTTCAATCTTTGTAAACAATCCTTAATTATTAATGGTATTGACGTTAGAAAAAAAAAACTACTCTAAATACATCAAACACTTTCACTATTTTAAGCTTTATGTTTGTTCTTTTTGAGAAAAAGTTTAAGCGTCACGTATGTTTTGATTTTTGAGTTTAGCTTGGTAAATAAATATAATAGAAGAAGTTACCATGTGTAAGAATGATCTTGCAAGAAGGAACTCTTTGCATTTCCGAATTATTGTTAATAATTTCGAAGATGATAGATTAAAAACTGGGAAATTTGAAGTTATAATTTATCTGTATTGAGTTATTATGTTGAATATAAGGATTCTTTTCCTTTTTTTTTTTTTTTTGTAATGATCTGTGCATCCTTTGGTCCACAAATTTCATAACCTACCATTATCAATGAATCAATAATGATTAAATTATGACATCTAGATTTGAGTTTCATGTACCGTAAAATTTGTTCTTTAGTCTTTAGAAGTTTTGGTGATGCCTTAAAACATTGGATAGAATCAATACAACAATTTGACCCCAAAAAAAAAAAGAATCAATACAACAATATGATAAGGGTGGGGTGGCCTCTCTCTTTTATTAAAACAGAAATACAACATATTAAAAAGGACAATGATAATATAAAGCAAGAGAGGGACTTAAAACATATGAGATAGACGAAGCATAAGTAAACTTCTTAGTTCTTGCGAATATATTTGCCACAATAATGAACTAATTTTGGCACTTCTACATTACGGTTGATCTCTTGCACCACTTGCTCCACTTCCAACGATGGCGCTTCCACCATGAGGAGGAACACTTGTCTGAACACTTGATCCACTAGTTGTTTGTGCTCTCGCGATTATGTCTTCAAAAGCTCGAATGCAAATATCCCTCACAATATTTCTCAATCCGATGAGTAAAGCTTCGCGATTCTGGTGAATGGACATGAGAGTAAGCTTACCTCCCGTCATACGGATGATCGAAGGTATAATCGAGTGACCAGCATTGTTGTTGTTAGCAACAAAGAAAGCAGTTGAGTATTTTTGGTCTTTTAAGAAATTTAGACAAACGACTATTTCATTAGCAACCAAATCGATGGAGGCATCTGGTAATGAGACAAGATGCGGGATCAAGTCATCGCCGACATAATCGTTATGCTCTAGCAAGAAGAGAAAACCAAACAGTTCTAATGATTGGTTCACGTCTCGGTTTAAGTTGAAGACGAGACGAGTGAACAAGTCTCGGTCAGCTTTGTGAAAGGCATTTATTTGATCTCTTGTTAGCACCATTGCAGAAAATGATGATGAAGAAGAAAGAAGAAAAAACGTTTGAGAAAGACTAAAAAGAAGAAGCCATGATTATCTTTCTCTGGGAGATTTTGTTGGTGATAATGATATGAAAATGAAGGGTGGATACTAAGATTATATAGGGAGAAGAAATTAGTCATACCATCTTTTTTTTTTTTTTTTTTCTTTATATGTCATTGGATACATTTCTTTTCTTGCTTATTTCTCAAATCAATTTCATTTGACAGTCTGTAGTAATATTTTGAATAAGATAGAGCCTCCATATCATTCACTCATACCTATCCATGACTAACTACTTAGTCTCATTTTCCTTATTTTTCTTATAGAAAATCTTAATTTTATGAGATTTAAGTTTTTTAAAAATAACATATATAAAATACTTAGATAATCTAGAAACTACATCTTTCACTTTAATTTCTTTTTTCCCAACCATGACATTATTTTTATTTCATTTTCTTTTCTTTTCTTCCCTTTCAATTTATTTTGAAAAGTTTCAATTTTTGGTTTAGAAACTAAATACATTATATAAAAGAAAATATGTTTTTCACTTTGTGTTCTTTTCACCAAACATGACATTCTATCTTTGACTCATTTTTGTTACTTTTTTTCCCATTATATCTTTGAAAGTTTTGGTTTAAAACAGTTATTCTTCAGTGAAATTTAGTTTTAATTTATAAACGATCTAAAAATCTATTTAGGAAGAGCAATCTACGAATCCTATCTCGATTTTAAATATTTAACTAGGTGGTCCCTACCCTAAAATGCTGAAAAAAATATTTTTGAAATCATTATCAAATATCCAAGCAAAGAAACATTTTCAAAAATACTTTTTATGTTTTCTTTTTGGCTTTTTATTCATTAGTTGTAGCATACAAAATAGTATTAGATCACATTAAGATATAACGTTAAAACAAAGAGGGCCGAAAAAAAAAATCTCCAAAATGAAAACTATATATTCTTGAAAAGTTCTTGTAGAAAATTTTATCTTATATCTATATAAATCAACATAATATAGATCAATATAGATTAACTAGTTAAAAAAAATATAGGAGTTAATCCAAATATATAGAAAATTACATTCACGGAAGCCATATACATAAGATAGAAAAATATTAATAATTTCAATTTGAATACGAATTGCTAACCGATAATGTAAAAGAATGAAAATCTACAAACAACAGTATACAATGATTCCATATATATGAAGATACCAAGAATAATGTTTAGCCCACAATTAGCTCATATCATTGAGGTAGCTTTGGTATTAACATTTGCATTGCCACAAATTCATGATGCCAAACATAAAGGGAATAGTTAAAACAAAAAAAAAGAAGTTAATATGTTCGAAAAGAACATGTCATGTAAAAAACCTAATGGTTGACCTAAAAACACACACATGCAACTATGCAAGGCCAGGGAATCACTTAGAAAGTTCTATGAGAGATCGCTTGTGCTCTATGCATTTGTACATAGGGATCAACAAAATGAAAAATCCAGTTATAAGAGCACCATACGAAAGTCATGCTTGTCATGAAACTTTGAATAAACGCTGACATAGAGAGAAAGACACATTGCGGAAAAAATTACCTGCAAAATAATGGTACAAAACTAACCCGCTTTATTGTTTACGGTTTAATTTACTTACGTTTTATTTACTTAGGATTCATGATAATATTTCCATATATAGAGTGATACATGGTATTTTCAGTCACAAATACGTTTTATTTAACGTAAAGAAAAAAAAATTGAGTTAATCCACCCCAGTTAATTTAAAATAATCATTTTAAAATCGGTTTATGATCATATCGTTTCAAATTAGAAGTATAATTTTTTAAACATTATAATATATACAAACCATAAAAGAAATTTCAAAATCTCAAAATTAAGAAATTTTAACTTAAACCAAGTTATAAAAAATGATAAGTCCAAGTTCTAAACACTTTAAATTCATCTATATAATATTAAATTTCTTTGTTTGCTCGTACAAATTTAAGCTATATATAAAAATATATTCCAAAAGTTACAAATATATGTGTCGGAATCACAATGTTTGTAGTGAAGAAAATGGAAGTTGGGTTTTCTGTTCTTTTGACCCCAAGTCAAATCCAACGTATGAACAATAAACCATACAAAATAAAGCTCAGAAGACAACATGGGTAAAAAATATTGCGGGAAAGAGTGATTGTGTTCATTTATAATTTAGAGATCTCTAATGTCCTCAAGCTGATCCATCTTGTCTCTAGATCCTCCAAACACATATTTAGAATTTAGTGTTGCCAATGAAAACCAACCATATTATTCTTTCTTTTTTCTAGGAAATGTTCACAAATCTTTTAATTTACTCAAGCATAAATTTAAACTTTAAATTGTTGGAATCTTGATTCGCAGAACCCTAGTAACCGCATCAGTCTCCACAACATCATCAGAAGGTGGATCTAAGTACCTTCGACAGAGAAAACATAACCGAAGCAATTATAAGAATATCTAGAAATAGAACCATCACTTTCATCATATTATCAAAAGACGTGATTGAATTCAGTGAATTCCAATGGGAAGTGAAAGTCATGTGTCAGCAAATGTTGTTGGTTAAATGGTTATCATGACCCCAAGTACGTGGTCGATAACACAACTCTATAAACTTGATTACACAACTTTATAAAACTTGACTATATCTTGATCCTTTTATCCTTTTGGTAATTTTTCATTTTTCTTTTAACTATAGATATTACCAAACAAATTGGTTGACCGAGAAGAGTGATGGCTTCAATTTAGGAATTGTATCATTGGAAATAATTACAGATCAATCTGTGATTGACCAAACTCGAGAAGAGTCTCACACAGGAGAGTGGGTGCGATTTAGGTTAACCAATGGAGATATCAAACATATTGTAGATCCAAGTAAAATTGAAGATTATGACTCTAGTTCATTATGGAAGGCTCTTGAGCTAGCAATATCATGTGGTAGTCCAAACTTCGTCTTGAAGACCAAAGATGTCCCAGGTTGCTAATGAACTACATCAATGTCTCTTCTCTGCCAACACAAGGAAAGGTGGGAGAAATGACATGGACTCCAAAAGTCCTGGTGAGCTACGCACAAGCTTCGGTCCCGAACATGTTCATGATGCACGCTAGTTCATTCTAAGAATCCCTACGTGTGTTTTGAATTTCCTTATTCCATCTATTAAATTTGGTGTAGTCGATTGAATATGTTGCTATATGTTTTGGATGGTTGCTAGTACAAAATCATTTTTATTCCAGACATTATATTTAGATAACACTAAAAGTCAAATTTGATAGATTTTGGAGGAAACATATTAGTAAATTTATCACAATTTATTGATATGATAAAATAGAGATACTATTTAACCTAATTTATGATATACATAAAATATATATATTTATTTCTAAATATAATATTCACATCGATCTCGTAACCTCCGAGATCTTTCTTTTGTGTTTGGTGGGCTCCCCCTAACAAAAATAATTTTGGGATGCCAAAGAAATGGAAGTTCTTCTAATTTAACACCTAATGTGGAATGTAACTCAGTTTCCTATTAATTTTTCTAAAATCTAATGTTAGGAAAGTTTCATTAAGTTTTTTTTTTTTTGTCGGCAGGAAAGTTTCATTAAGTATATAATGATTTTACAAATATTTCTGCATAAACTGTAGCCCAGTCCAAAATGTTAGGCCCATAATGAAATGAAGCCCATAAGCAAGTAAGAGCGCGTTCTCGTATAAACCCTAAAATTTCACACTTCCCGATTCTTACAGCCAAAACCCCCAAATTTTGGCCTCTCGAATTTTTGAAACCCTAGGCTCTGGATCTGTTCGTTTCTCCGGCGTAATCGATTCGCCGGCCGAATCTCTACTTAAGCTTGTAAGCTAGTGTTACAAATCTACCGGCGACAATGTCGATGTCGAAGAGTTCCAAGATGCTTCAGTTCATCAACTACAGGATGCGAGTCACGATTCAAGACGGAAGACAACTCGTCGGGAAATTCATGGCCTTCGATCGTCACATGAATCTCGTCCTCGGAGACTGCGAAGAGTTTCGTAAGCTTCCACCAGCGAAAGGGAAGAAAATCAACGAAGAGCGAGAGGATCGTCGTACTCTAGGGTTAGTGTTGCTACGGGGTGAAGAAGTAATCTCCATGACTGTAGAAGGACCACCTCCTCCTGAAGAGTCTCGTGCTAAAGCTGGAGCAGGAGGTGCGCTTTCTGGTCCTGGAATTGGTCGTGCTGCAGGACGTGGTGTACCTACGGCTCCTCTTGTTCAAGCTCAGCCTGGACTTTCTGGTCCGGTTCGTGGTGTTGGTGGACCAGCTCCGGGGATGATGCAGCCGCAGATCTCTCGTCCTCCTCAGCTTTCGGCTCCTCCGATTATTCGACCTCCAGGACAGATGCTGCCTCCTCCTCCTGCTTTTGGTGGTCAAGGTCCTCCTCCTCAGATGGGGCGTGGTGGTCCTCCGCCGCCTTACGGAATGAGGCCACCTCCGCCACAGCAGTTTCAGGGTGGTCCACCGCCTCAGTATGGACAGAGACCAATGGTTCCTCCACCTGGTGGGATGATGAGAGGACCTCCACCACCTCATGGGATGCAAGGACCGCCTCCTCCTCGCCCTGGTATGCCGCCACCGCCTGGTGGGTTTGCTCCTCCTCGCCCTGGAATGCCACCACCGCCTCATAATCAGCAGCAGTGATTAGGTTAGCTAGAATGCGAACTTGTCTCGGCTTTTTTTACTGTTCTCTTTGAGATTGTGAAGGTGTTAAAGTTGTTTTGTTTGGACTTACTTCAGGTTTACAATGTTGGTGCTTTCTTGCAATCTCTGATCTATCTTAGCTTTGAGAACTTTGTAGATTTGCTTATGTGTGTCCTTCTTTGCCTTGTATTGAGTTTACTTAATTTCCTTTGTTTTGTTAAAGCCAGATGGCATTAAACCTGATTTCACAGCCTGAACGATTTCGTTTCTGTTGAACATCATACTCTAGGATCCTTATACCCTTAAAGTCTAGAAACTTAAATGACCAAATTTCTGTTGATTTTGGTTGCCATTAGTGATCACATCTTAGTCTTACCCAAAGAAGGTATAAATCAGTTCTGATGACTGACGAGTATGATTAGCTGTGTGCTGCTTGTTTGTGGTCTTATGGATGGTTTAGTTAAATGTGGTACCTTTTGTTTAGGGAAGTCTGGATGTTGTGGTGAACACATGCACGTTTTTGTGGATGAAGAACATTGTGGGTGCATCAAAAGATGAAAAGTATGGAGTGTGCGGAATTACCTTATGTCAGGCTTATGGTTTTGGATATAAAGTTAGTATCTGTTTGTTGCTAAAGAAACAGTTTTTGTCTCGATTATGACTGTAGAGTTGTCTCTTCATCATCTACCAAGTCCACACTTGGGTGATTGACCAAACGTATTAGCTGATAAATCGAAATGTTTACCTAGAGCTCGAGATTCTTTTAATTCTCTGTAGTTTGATTTGCATTCATCATTGGTGACAACTTCTTCACGCTTTAAGGTTATTGAGTTCTTGCTTTAGATGATGTGGTCACAACCTTACATGTTCCAATGCCAAAGCCGAGGGCTTTGGAGAATGACTTCTTAGGACTGGTTGTTTTTGTTTCACGTTTGGCCTGATAACTTGATTTTTAGTACCACTAAAATTGAAGAAACCTAGCCAAAGTTTTCTTTTTTTTGTTTTAGCACTGTTAAGTTGAACGAATTAAACCAAGTGGTAAGTAAAATATTGGTTAGTGATATTCGTGATTAGAATCATCAAAGCGAAGTTAACATACAAAATTACAAATATAAGAGCTTAGATAATAAGCAAGACGTCAAATATATTAAAGAACAAATAGCATTTATGATAGCATGCAACATATGCAAATCTTTTTAACCATGTTCAGATGCAAAAAGTGTCTGATCGTCGGTGAGAAATCACGACATTTGTCAAATTAGAACTCAAAATATATTGAATAAGACCACCTCCATCAGTGCACCCCTCAAAGGGTGCTTAACATTAAATTAATCTTAAAATTAATATTAAATTAATCTAAAGAACCCACTAATAATTCTTAAGAAAACACCCCTCCATTAGTGCACCCCTAACTAGGTTCTTAACCAAAGTATTAATTTTTCAAACAATTCTTTATTGTTCAGCATTTTGTGCTGTCATGCTGAGTTCCTCAAATGGATCCATGTGATTCTACAAACACAAGATTAATATCTGATAGGTACATGGAAGCTAAATAGAAAATCAACAGATAGATCTTATCTCCTACATACATATGGCAGCATCTCCATCCATCCATCCGAAATTGCTATCTCTCTATGGTGAGCATTATGTGGAAAATCCTCTTGTCATTCCACCAACATGGGTAAGTAAAGGAGAAGTACTCTACAAAACGTACATCATTCATGAACAACAAACTGACCAAGCTTCAAGACTCTAGTGAACAGGTCCAAACAATTACCGACAGCAATTTCAATAGTCTCACTGAATAATACATTCAACATTAGATAAGTTGGCGTGTTTCAAAGAAGAGAGCAATGCTCTGCATTTTAAAAGTATACATAGACACATATTCAAAACATCATTTCTTTGGTTTGTTTGTTAAGTATCTACAAACATCTCGTGAACATGTGGTAAAAGAATTATTGAGAAGTGAAATAAGCATATCATTTTATCTCAAAACCAACAGCAAAAACTAAGGCACAAATGAAATCTACTAAAGGAAATCTTATAACTACAGCAATGCCATTGGGAAATTTTTTGAATATTCACATATATGCAACAAACCAAACAATAAAATCTTTGGATAGACAAAGAATTAAGTGTTTCTCTTAAAGGTCAAATCAGAGAAGTGGTTAGTTACCTGAATTATGTTGTTCACCAATGACTTGAGCCATTAGTCTTTGAATCGATAGTTATGGTGTCGACATACTAATCTCTTTTCCAGAAAATGGATGAGAATCATACTTGCAAATTCACTTTCTTCTGCAATTGAATGTTAATCAAATGTGGTTGTAAACCATCTGATCTGCAAAGATTAAGAAAACAAACCCAATTAGCGAGATTAAGAAGGATTTGAGATAGAGATGGGATTTGGGGTTTTTTACACTGCCAATAGGTCTCGAGACTATCGTCGTGGAGAGTATAAAGCTGTACGTTAGCTGCTCTTGAACGAGATGGAGAGATTGATGAAGAGATTTTTTGGTTCTCTGTTGGTGTTGTCGGCTCGATAGAGATAGAGAGGTAGAGACGAAGATTTTTTTTTGGTTTCGGTAGAAAAAAAGGAGAAGATAACCATTCAGAGAATGACACGTAAGGGTTCTTAAGGGGTTCTAAAAGTTCTTAATTAAGAACCGGTGCTCAACATTTTCCTTCCCAATTAGCATTTTTCATTTATTTTTAATTTTTAAAAACCTTAAGAACCCGTCTAAGCTCCTCCGATGGAGGTGGTCTTATAGTCACCTGATTGCTTGACTATGTCGCATTTTCTTCAGTGACGTTTGTATACGTTGTAGTAATTACATTTGTAGAAATAATTACACCAAGAAAAAAGGGCCTCATTACAAAATTGTGCCGTTGAAGGTCCCCAAAAAAGAAAAGTAGGGAAAAAGAATTGAAAAGTAAAATTGAAAACGGTGTGATCCATTGACAGTAATGATTCTTCACGTTTGACCCACCAATCCTAAATCTCAGCTTTTTTTATTTTATAACACCAAATTATATTACAAAGCTGCTTCAACTTTAATTAAATGTTATTAATGTATAGTAGTACTTCTTCATCAGGATGGTTTTTTAATGACAAACTCAAGTTATAAATTCAAGATTAGTGGAATATATTTTTAATATTTAATCGTTTTCATATTTTTTTAGTGCTTACAATGATTGATTATTACAAACGGAGAAAAGGGTCAAAATTTGACCCGACAAGTTCCAACAGCTAAATTTTGACAAAACTGTGTTTTTTTCAATAACACTATACTCGTCCTTCTCCTTCTGGGACCCTGTGTAGTAGTCTTCTAGTTAAAAAACGTTCGAATAAGATTTCACAAAATTCCAAGATAAAAAAATTTACAGAATCTCGTGAGTTTTGGGTTTTTTTCTTTCTTCTCAAAAAAATATCCATCTTGTGTATATAATTCTATTACGGTATTACCAAGTACATCTATAAATATATAAGCACACACTCCTCTTTCACTTTCTCCAACGTGAAATAACATAAAAGGCAGCTCCTTTTTTATCTTGCAGATTCCACTTACTTCACCATGTTTGCTTAATGGATTCTTCTTCTTTTACAGCTTTTTCTCTTTCTCTTCTTACTTAAGCAACGTTGGGGTTTTAGAAGTGAGTGAAAGATGAGGAGAGTTTTGATGGTGAATGTTGGTATTTTTCTTCTGTTCTGTTTTGGGTTTTTGTCAAACTCATCTGGACAAGATAATGTTGATTCTGATGTTAAGTCTACTACATCTGTTTACATTGTTACTCTGAGACAACCTCCTACACTCCATCTTCTCCAACAAGAAGAAGTGCCAAGAGTCGGAGAAGAACATCACCAAGGATCTAAACATGGAGACACTTCGACGTTTACTAGACCAAAACTCCCACCAAGGTATTGAATTCTGCTTTGGAATCTTGAAATTGAGTTTTTGGTTAATGACTGAATCATATAGAGTGAATCTTTAGGTACATGCATTGTATTATATATTCTCTTAACTGTCATGTTTTGAACATCATTAGAAATTGGATTTTTTAGTTATGTAGAATCTGATTTTTGTTCTCTGGTAATAGGAACATCTCAAAGTCACGTTATTGGAGGTCAAGGAGATCAGCAATTACTAAAGCTCATGACTTTTTGCTGAAAAATACATTGAAGGGAGAGAATTATATAAAGCTTTATAGCTTCCATTATCTCATCAATGGTTTTGCTGTGTTTGTTAGCTCACAACAGGTATAATCTTGATTACACCGTATCTCTCTATGAGCTTATACAATGTTTTGAATATTTATGTAAACTTCTTTCATATTTGATTCCGAAAGGCTGAGAAGCTTTCAAGGAGAAGGGAAGTAGCAAACATAGTCTTGGATTTCTCTGTTAGGACGGCCACAACTTATACCCCTCAGTTTATGGGTTTGCCAAAAGGTGCATGGGTTAAACAAGGTGGATATGAAACTGCTGGAGAAGGAGTAGTTATCGGCTTTATCGATACTGGCATTGATCCAACTCATCCTAGTTTCAGTGGCATTGACACTTCTCAGCGTCAGTATCCTGTCCCTAAGCATTTCTCAGGTGTTTGTGAAGTTACGCCGGATTTTCCATCGGGCTCATGTAATAGGAAGCTTATTGGAGCACGCCATTTCGCTCAGTCGGCTATTACTAGAGGGATTTTCAATACATCTGAGGACTCTGCTTCTCCTTTTGACGGTGATGGCCATGGCACGTAAGTATAACTTGTTGGTAATATTGTTGGTTCATTGGGCATAGCTTTATATATATACTGCAGCTAAAGATATGTTATCTTAATTATACACAGGCACACAGCTTCCATTGCAGCGGGCAACCACGGAGTCTCAGCTGTAGTTTCAGGCCATAACTTTGGAAATGCTAGTGGAATCGCTCCTCGTGCACAGTAAGTAATTGATCATTATCTATACATAAATTGAATAATGGTTTTGCTAATATCATATTTTTAACCATTAGTATTGCATTGAGTGTACTAATTATGTGTTTTGATCTGTACCAGTATTTCTGTTTACAAGGCATTGTATAAGAGTTTTGGTGGATTTGCTGCAGATGTTGTTGCTGCTATAGATCAAGTAAAAACATAAAACCTTTTTTTTTTTCTATTGACCATTAGTATGTATATCTCTTTCCATGACACTTATTTAGTGGTTATGAATTTTGTTAGGCAGCTCAAGATGGAGTTGACATATTAAGTTTATCCATCACTCCTAATCGACGTCCTCCTGGTGTAGCCACATTCTTTAACCCTCTAGATATGGCGATGCTATCCGCTGTTAAGGCCGGGATATTCGTTGTGCAAGCTGCAGGAAACACAGGTCCTTCTCCTAAGAGCATGTCTTCCTTCAGCCCATGGATTTTCACAGTTGGAGCTGCTTCTCACGATCGAGTTTACTCTAATTCGATAGTTCTAGGAAACAATGTAACTATTCCAGGCGTAGGACTCGCACGTAAGTCTTATTTCATTTCAAAATAATCATATAGTTTGTAATGGCTTAGCTTTGAGTTTATGGTTTTTTGTATTTTTTTTTCCTAGTTCCTACAGATAAGGGAAAGAGGTACAGAATGATCTCTGCTCTTGACGCATTGAAGAACAAAAGCTCTGTGGTAGACAAAGACATGTATGAAGGTGAATGCCAAGACTATGCGAGCTTCGATAAGGATCTTGTCTCTGGGAATCTCCTGATATGTAGCTACTCAATCCGCTTCGTGCTCGGGCTTTCTAGTATTAAACAAGCTTTAGCTGTTTCCAAGAATCTATCTGCTAAGGGTGTTGTGTTCTACATGGACCCATATGTCCTTGGTTTTCAGATAAATCCTACACCGATGGATATGCCTGGCATTATAGTTCCATCCGCTGAAGATTCTAAGGTGAGAGTATAACCACTTCTTCTCTTGATTCATCTAGAACAGCAATCTGATAATGATATGCTTTCATAGGTTTTACTCAAGTACTATAACTCTTCTCTTGAAAGAGATGGTTCCACAAAGAAGATCGTTAGATTCGGGGCAGTTGCAACCATTACAGGTGGACTAAATGCTAACTTCAGTAACAGAGCTCCAAAGATTATGTACTACTCAGCAAGAGGACCTGATCCAGAAGACAGCTTATTTAACGACGCTGACATTTTGAAACCGAATCTTGTAGCTCCCGGACATTCCATTTGGGGAGCTTGGAGTTCCGCTGCCACCGATTCAGCAGAGTTTGAAGGTACTTAAATATCTCCAAAGCATAGCAATATTATTCTCAGTGCAGTTCTCATTTAAGCTGCTGTGTTCTTTTTGTTCTTTTTAGGAGAAAATTTTGCAATAATGTCTGGTACGAGTATGGCTGCTCCTCATGTAGCTGGTGTGGCTGCATTGATCAAGCAGAAATTTAGAAAGTTTAGCCCTTCAGCTATAGCATCTGCGCTTTCAACAACCGCTGTCCAATTTGACAATAAAGGCGAGGGGATAATGGCTCAGCGTGCTTATGCCAATCCTGATCAAAACCTGTCTCCTGCAACTCCATTTGATATGGGAAATGGTTTCGTGAATGCAACCGGAGCTTTGGATCCCGGCCTAATCTTTGAAACTAGTGAGTTTATAGCTTGATGCTAGTTTGGTTTCCCACATATAAAAAAAAAAAAATTTTTTAAACGATGTTATATCTCTCTCCTTATGCAGGTTTTAAAGACTATATGTCCTTTCTTTGTGGGATCAACGGATCAGCTCCAGCGGTTTTTAACTACACTGGTCAAAACTGTTTGCTAAGCAAAGCGACAATCATCGGATCTGACCTCAATCTGCCATCCATCACAGTCGCAAGGCTTAATGACACGAGAACTGTCCAAAGACTAATGACAAACATTGCCGGAAATGAGACCTATAGTGTCGGTTTGGAATCTCCTTTCGATGTTTCAATGAAGGTATCACCTACTCACTTCTCTATAGCCAATGGAGAGACAAAGTTACTTAGTGTAATCCTCGAAGCAAAGAAGAACAGCTCTATCGCTAGTTTTGGAAGAATCAAGCTGTTTGGAAATGCAGGACACATTGTTCATATTCCTGTCTCTATCATAATGAAGATTGTCTCGAAACGATGAACCTCAGAAACAATAATCACAGAGCTTGGTAGTAGATAAGATAAAATTGTATTCATTTCATTTTCCATGTAAAGTGTGCACATAGCATTAACATTACATGGTACATTCTTATTTATAAAACTAGAGGAAATAAAGATTCAACACTTCTCAACTTCTTTCATTACGGGTTGCCTCCCTCTCTGTTGCCTCCATCTCTGTTTCCTTTGCTTGGCGTAGAAGGCACTTTCTCGGTTTCCTCTTCCTCAGCTCCAGTAGCCGGATTTGTAGGAACAGAAGGATTTGCAGGCTTAGCCATTGGGAAAGGACCATACTTGTGGATAGGCCAGCCTTGGAATGGGAACCTATACCTGAAAAAACCGGATATCGCAGAGTTTGTTGCGGGCTCCTCATCAATCTTGATCATGGAGGAGGATGATGAATCAACCGTGGAGGGTTCAGACACAAGCAATGCTGGAGCATGAACTTTCACAAGCTTCTTGTCCATTGCAGCTGTTGGTGCAACCATTTTCGGGCTGCGAGAGCAGAACACAAGTGGGGAATTGAGGAAGGTGAGAAAGATTAAGCAGAGACAAACTCTTATCATTGACATTGTGTAGCTGAAACTGTTTCGTGGCTTTGGACTTTTAGTAAAGAGAAGGATTGTTGCTTGTGATTGTGATGGTGTTTAGAGTCAATGGAGTTGTAATTTATAGGGTTGAGATAGTAGAAAAGGATGAGTTAGGAGAATGTGTTGTATTTCTACTTCTTACCTACAATCCCAATATTCAAAATCATGCTTATTGTCATGATGATTGACCAGAGAAGGTGAGATTTAAGTTAATTTTGGTGAAAAGTTTATACTTTTGCTAACAAAGTTGTTACATTTCAACTAAATTATGTGAATTAGAATCTCACAGAGAACATAAATCTGAAAATGGTGACATAAGTAAAAGAAAAAAGATATTATATATTTGAGAACTGAGAGATAAAATTCACTTTAAAAAAAAACTAAAATTTAAAATACTTTGCAAATCCATTGCTTGATAGTGGAGGGATTCTAACAATATTTTGACTAAATTTGTTAGGAGCTATACAGATTATGTTATTAATATGATATGATAACGTTATTTTGTGAAACTTTATCTTTCGTTTTGTATTACTAAATGAGATTCACTCTATAAGTTTAGTTGTTGGTTGATTAAAAAAAACATTTATAAAAAGAATTTATAGTAAAATTTTGTCAAAATTTATGGTATGTTGAAATTGTTTTGATGAGATTACTAAATGAGATTCACTCTATTATGCTGCATATATGATGAAATTGTGTTTTAAAAAATTAATGAAATTTGTAACATGATGTTTAGGGACTAGGTAGTTTCTCATTCGTTTTTTNTTTTTTTTTTTTTTTTTTTTTTTTTTTTTTTTTTTTTTTTTTTTTTTTTTTTTAATGTTAATGAATAAAAAGATAAATAAAGTAAATAGAGATGTGAAAAATGCATGATCCAAGTGATGTGAATGTGATCCCAAGGGGTAAAGTTTTTTTTTTTTTTTTTTTTTGTCATCTGACTTTCCTTTAAAAGGAGCTAGTGTAATCCCAATGTAAAGTTTGATCCAAACCAGAGATGAGAACAAGAGAGTGAAATATAGAATTCACAGAGAGTGGTAATCGTCGTTTATAACAAGTTTGTCAGCAGACTTGTTTCCTTCTCTTGGTGTCCATACAAAGTGAATGTCTTCGAATCGAGTACTCCATCTCCATATATCTCGTAGCCAATTGATAACACCAAAGTAGTGTATTCTAGCACAAGATTTAGCACAACTTTTGAGTCTCCTTCCAACATGACTCAATGATGACCGTGTATCCAATTATTCTGCATTGCAACTAAAAGACTTTGTAACTCACTCTCTAAGGCAGTTTGTACTCGATAGCCCCTTGTCTGGTCAGATCCCATATACACCCATATTCATCCCGAATAATCCATAAAGAAATTGCAGTTATATCAGAATCTAGAAATGAGCCGTCGTAATTGCTTTTTCGCCATTGAGTTGGAGGTCGTTCCCATTTATGTTGTCGAGGAATAGTACCTCTTGAAGCTTGTGTACCTCTACTTGTTGTACAGAAAGATCCATTACCAATAAAAGTTTGTGGTGTTTTTCATGTTATTTTGTGTAAGTTGTGCAATAATTCATTATCAATTATTGATGTACAATTTTGGTGTACCCACCCATTTGTTAGTAGAAAAATATACATATATATTTTTATATATTACTCCCTTCGTTTCAAAAATTTATCTTAAGATAATTTTTTGGAACATTTCACACATATTAAGAAAATAATTAATAACACAATTTTTCAGTATTAAGCATTTTCCAATAAATTTAAATCAAAAGTAATGTTTAAAACTTAATTATTATGTATTGAAATTAACAATGTTGTATTGAAATCACAAAAAAATCATCTTTTTAAAACATAATTTTTACCTAGAAAAGTTATAGAAAAGGGTATAAGATTGGTTGGCATACGGAAAAATCGATTGCACAACTGAACATACGTACACAATCTCAAGATTAATATGCTTTCAGTAAAAAAAAATCAGACATTGTTTAACTAGTCCACATTATTTACATGGAGGTGGTTGAGTGGTTGGAGATTCCATTTCTAATATATAGCCCCAAAAGTTTGAGTAATGTATCTCTTTGTGTCATTATCTAAGAAGTTTTAGAAGTTTTAGAAGTTTTAAGTTCTTTTTTGTTTTATTTTATCAAATGTTTTACAAATATAAATATGCAGATTTTTGTGTGTGTTTTTTTTTACCTTTTCAACTCTGTAATATTTTCTCTAATTGGTTAAATTATATCTTTAAAATATTATTACATAATATGTTGTTTTCTTTTTTAAAGTTTTTTAAACAACACATTTGTATCTAAAAACTCTTATAAAATGAAACCGAAGGAATATAATGAAGACAAATTAAAATCCGCCCACATAGGCACTAGCTGCAATTCTTATATCCAATCACTTTTAGAAAAAAAAAAAAAATAGATCAAATTATGGCCACTTCCATCTGATTCCATAATTGTCTTCCCATCATTATCATCACCAATCTATAATTACTGAGATGTCCTTGTTGATGAGATCTTTTTAGCTAAAATTTTAAAAAAATTTACGTCACTTTAATTAATCAAAAAGTAAAAAAAAAAAATCGTTTCACAAAGGTACGTAGGATCAAAAGTGAACAACACTAACAAAATAATGGAAGTAAAGTTGTTCCTCAACAAATCCAATTTTAAGGTAAAATATTGAAGGTGAAAAGTGAAACCATTTAGTGGTCGAAATCCAAGTTTCGATCATGGTTGTTTCACTATTTAGATCAATACACATAATTATTTTAATTTTTTTTTTGGGATCAAACCAAACGCTTTATAAAAGGATAAATGTTTAAGCTCCACAGGTGGAGGTTAAAGATACAATACGAAAGCGGGCTAATTCATCCACCACAAGATTAGTTTGGCGTGGAATAAAAAGAAACAAGATAGAGGAGAAAAGTGCACGAAGACATTGAATGTCATGTAGTGTAGACTTTAACCACAACGTTGTGGTTCCGTTCATGTTAATGAGCGAGCCAAGGTGAGGGAGTCCGAGAAGACAGTTGAGTTGTTTTGGGATCAATCGACAGGAAGCTTGAAGAGCCTACGCAATTTGAAGTCCTTGCATTTAATATGCTTGAACTTAGAAGGATTATCGTCGGTGATGAGCTCGGGCAATGGTCCGATGACCGCATCACGACTAGCACCGATAAAAACCGGCCACGACATTCTCTGCTTCTCTTTATTCAAAGTGACTCTATGCATAACATTTTTGTACTTCCCATTGCTCAGCCTCTGCGTATTCAACACAAAGCGAATATAAAAAAACAAGAAAAAAATCCAATAATATCTCAAAAAGTAATTCACAAACAAACAAACAAAAATCATGCAACTGAACGTATGTAAGTCTAGTGCTTCATATTAATCTGAGTTTCGATTCGAAGCAAAATAAATATAAATGTATCATAATCTGATCTCCGATGATGACTATTATGGCAGAGGGAATATAGTGGACATCAAACCAGTGGTCATCCTTGAGAATCTGAAGACCTGGAATCAACCGCACCTATAAATTTAGGTATTTTTTTTGTATATTGTATAACTGTTTTTGAAGTTCAAAAATATGTAATCCAAATTAATAATACCGTATTGTTGCTTTGTATGTGTCAGCTATAACAATGGAATACTAATAATAGTAATATATATATATATATATATATATATATATATATATATATATATATAAGTATAAAGTATGATTATAGAAGAGAGAAGAGACAACAATCACCAAACACATTTAACATTTAAACCAATCACACACATCGTTGGTAGAATACATATATATCTCAAGGTGCTCTCAAAGAATGACGATAAATATAGAGTAAGATAAATGTAAAGTAAGAGCATAAACAGAAAAGACAACAATCACCAAACACAATTAACGTTAAACGAATAGCATAAACATAAAAGACAACAATCACCAAACACAATCAATTAACGTTAAACAATAAATAATGACCACAGAATGATATTATCTAATTAACATCAGAGAATTAATGGTATATATTGGAGTAAGTGAATTCGGATATTCGGATATTATGATATATTCTAATATATATGTGATTTTGTTATTAGGAACCAGATTTAATCAAGATTACATATTATGCTTTTGGACGTCTATCTAGAGCCATTCTTATATTATAGGTTGTGGCTCTAGATCTAAATGATATATGAGTTTGCGAATAGCAATCATATATTCTTGGATAATACACAAATAGGAGTCCACACACTTGTAATCTAGTGGTATGAAAGACTTTGGTGAAGGGTGCAACTCCCAAACCCAAGTTCGATAAACAAAAATCATATTTGTGTGAGAATTCTGTTAGTTGGGGCCTGGCCACATAATCTAACATATTAAATATTTTAATTTAATCCTAGTATTCTGAGGTCTAAACTCTAAAGCATTTTTGTTTTGCTTTTCTCTTAATTTTTTTTAATTTAAATTACTATTTCCCTTATTATAATGTCATACATATATATAACTAGCTAGAAAGTAAATGTAACTGTTTAATATACATATATATGATGAACTGTATTTTAGTTAGTTTTATATTAAGTTTTCATTTACCTTTAATACTAAAGATATAAATAATTATAAGAAGAATATAGTGTTGGTATCACTACTTAAAAAAAAGTCGATTCAGATAGATTTCTGATGAAAATAAAACCGTCAGAAAATTTCAGTGATTATCGACAACTTTTCGATGAAATTAACAGCCGAGGAACCATTGGAATTCCGAGAAAATATAGAATAGGTAAGCAATCATGAAATTTTTGAAATTTTAGACAGATTTATCGACATAAGTTTTTTACTAAATAATATGTTTCTAAGGAGATTTTATTTTTATCAGTTTTCATAAAATTTATTATACATTTTTGTTGAAAACTCATCTGAAAATTTTGATTTCCAAGAGAAATTAATTACTTACTACATATTTAAAAAATATATTTTTATGATGAGAATTTGTCTTAAGTTAGGACGCTAAACAATGATTTAATTTGTTAATATTTCAGACGGATTAAATCAATTTTATGAAAAATCCGTTTTAATCATTTTGCAAGCGGATTTCCCACATAATAAGTTTTACAAAAAAAATAAAATTTATTAAGCAACAATTTCTTTCGAAAATGCGTCTGAAATTTTAACAGAATTCTGACAAAAAAGAAAAACATTATCTAATTTTCAAAGATTAAACAATTACTTTATGGAGATTCAAAATTTGTAAAATGTTACACGAAACACATGCATGACGTTTTAAGTTAAATTTAATTTCCATCTAGAGGATCAAAAACTCCATTAATTGAACCTGTTTAATTGAAAAGGTTCTCTGTAAGTGTTTCAGAACTTTTGGTACCACTTATTGGTGAAATCCATTATTGCGTTATACCTCAACCTATTTTATGTATTTCGTAATCTCGTTAGGGTATATACACTCAAAGGCCAGCAACCAAAGTATATTGCAATTATTACATAAACTTTTAATTACATGATTTGTAGTGTATTGGTTAGTACCAATTAATCAGAATCATTCTGAATTTAAAATGTGTATTGCATGTTACTAGCTATAAAATATGTCATGTTGTCGACAGTGTGATCCTGTAAAACCTTATATAAGACGATACAATGCGTACATTCTCAAATCACAAACTAGCTAGCTAGTACCTTAACTAATTAACCAAACAGATAATGGATATGATATTAATCTCATTGTTCTTAGCCACCTTCTTAGCTTATCTCCTCCTAAAACAAATCCTCAAACGAAGCAGCAAACTTAACCGACCACCTTCTCCGTGGCGGCTTCCGATTATCGGGAACCTCCATCAGCACAGCGTCCCTCACCTCTCCCTCGGTGCCCTCAGCCTTAAGTATGGGCCAGTCATGCTCCTACATTTTGGCAGTGTCCCCATACTCGTAGTCTCTTCTGCTGATTATGCTCATGAAATCTTGAAAACACACGATCTTAAGTTCGCCAACCGCACCACTTCTAAAGCTATTGAAATATTTATGAATGGTGGGCGTGATGTTATCTTTGCCCAAACCGGTGAAACTTGGAGGAATAAGAAGGTTAATTTTTATTTTTCTTGAATAATTAATTACTAATCAATTTATATTATATATGCATGGGGATGAGTTTTACTTTCAATCATTATATTATAGAAAATAAATAGACTTGCTTCCTAACCATGAAATTATGATATATATAACTATTTATTCTAAAATTTAAATCCTGTAAAATCAGTTACTAAGAATTATAAGTATAATATGAACTTTAAGGTTTACATATATTTTTGTATATTGTCCTTGTTGGAGGGGATTTTGACAAATAATAATGTGTACATGTTTCCAATAATAAAAAAAATGCTTCTTAGGTTCATTGCTCTCATGCATGTATTATTTTGAATGATTATTCTTCCCTTCTAGCTATTCATCTTTAGTTGTTTACTATATATGGATATATATTTTAGAGAAATTGAAAAACTCTACTTGGAATTCTTGCAGAGTCTATGTGTTGTTCATCTGCTCAACCCCAAAATGGTTCGGTCCTATGAGAACCTAAGAGAGGCAGAGATAAGACTATTGACAGACAAGCTGGAAGAAGCATGTTCATCTTCTTCATCTGTAAATCTAAGCAAACTCCTTATGACTCTTACAAACGATTTTATATGCACAATAATGTTGGGAAGAAAATTTAAAGACGAGGAAGGTGGAATCGATGTCAAGAGCTTAGTGTTAACATCCTCTCAATGGTTTGGTAAATTCTTTCTTGGAGATTATGTTCCTAGTTTGGCATGGATTGAAAAGATGCGCGGCATTGATGATCACATGAAGGACTTAAATAACAAGTTAGAGGGCTTTTTAGGCAGAGTGGTGCAAGAACACGTAGAAGCCGATCGTGAAGAGCCATTAGATTTTATTGATATGTTGCTATCTATTCAAAAAGATAAAACCAAACGGTTTCAGTTTGATAGAAGTGAGTTAATACTCATCCTCAAGGTAATTAATTAACACTTAGTCGTCATTCTTATAATTTTTTTTCAAAACCCGAATTGTTAAGTATCAATATTTTAGCTATTTCCTTATTGTCTTTAATTTTCAGGATATGTTTTTTGCGGGAACAGCAACAACTGCAACGCTGCTAGAATGGACAATGACCGAGCTTCTGAGGCATCCCGAGTGTATGAAGAAACTTCAAGATGATATTAATTCATTTTCGACACATAATTCATATGTAACTGAGAAAGAAGTTGAGAATATGAGCTATATACATGATGTGATCAAGGAGGGGCTACGGTTGCATCCCTCTGGTCCAATATTGTACAGACTATTAAACGAAGATACCGAATTAAAGGGATATGATATTGCTGCAGGGACACAGGTAAACATACGTATATACATTTTTAAACAGTTCTATAAGACTAAATCTAGATTTGTAGATATATAAAGGATTAATTTGGAACACAGGTTCTTATCAATGTGTGGGCGATCCAACGAGACCCTGCGAAATGGGGACCTGATGCTGGAGAATTCAGACCGGAGAGGCATTCAGAATTGAATTTGGACTTTGTTGGTAGTGATTTCAAGTACCTTCCATTTGGAGGGGGAAGAAGAATATGCCCCGGAATTGGATATTCTTTGGCCTTGGCCAAAGTGACACTAGCCAACCTTGTGAAACGGTTCAACTGGCGGCTCGAGGTCGGACTGACCGGAGATGATAAATCTGATCTAGCCGAAGCATCTGGTATTGATGTATGCCGCAAGTTCCCTCTCATTGTCTATCCATCACTTGTCTAGGCATCAAAGTGTTTGTGTCTTTTTATGCTAAAATAAACTTGTTTGTGTTTGTTAAGTGATGTGATTTTCATGTATTTGAATATGTAGACTTAATGTTGCTGGTGTGTGAATAAAACTATAACCATGTTTTGTGGTATGCGCCAATTTAAATTTTATTTAATGCTTTTTTAAAGACGAAATCATTTAATACAGTTATCTAAACAGGCTGTAGACAAATAAAATTTGTTAGTGGATAAGTTTATACAGTATTAACATGTAAAAACAATTATGGTTTAGGTGGTTTATACTTTATAGGGTATATTCAGGTTTGTTAAGAGTACCTGATATTAAAATTGTTCTAAAACATGTGTGTCTTTAGACCATCCACATCGCATATCACCTCATTTTAATGTTTTAGATATATTCTATTAATATTTTTTTCAAAAAAATTTAAAATATAATTTAAATATAAATTGATAAAAGATAGAACTAATATTATATCCAAAAATATGTCTTAATTTCAAAAAAAATTATGATGGTTTACCTATTTTAAATTTTTGACAAAATTTCAATGGTTCCTTGATGGTTAAAATTTTATCGAAAAATTGTTGACAAACAATCAAATTTTCTGACGATTTTATTTTCATCAGAAATCTATCTGAATAAATTTTTTTATATGTAGCAAAATACCAGTTACTTATATTTTAAAAGTTAAAGGTAAATAACAACTTAATATGAAACTAACCAATACACAGTTCATCATATATGTATGTATTAAACAGTTAAATTTACTTTCTAGCTAGTTATATATATATGTAAGACATTGTAATAAGGAAAATAATATATTTAATTTAAAAAATTCAAAGAAAGGCAAAACAAAAATGTCTTAGAGTTATAAATTAGCAGAGGGAGTATTTTTAATCATATATCATCTTGTATTCAACATTAATTTGTATTAGACTTCCACACGTTAATCCATTAATAAAGATAAGATGTTTTTTAGACAAAAACAAAAAACAATTGTTTCCTTTTTTTTCCGTAACTAGTATTTTCAGCTACCGATCATAAAGATTAGATTTCTCGTTTCAGATATTTCGATTTGCCAAGTTTATATGTATCAACCCAAAAACTAAAAAATGTAAGACTGGCAAATCAAAAAGTTAATAGAAATTACATTATTAAGATGGAAAAAGTCATTATGTATTTCATCTGAAAACAAAAAGTCATTAACTTACAAAAAAAAAAAAAACATGAAGTCCCAGAATATTTTTGTAATTATATATTAAGAAAGGAAAATGTTTTAACTAATTTTTTTTTTTTTTTTGGGCAAATCCCATTGATCTGATATAGTCGAGCGATTCTAGATTTGTAGACGAACGTAGATCGAACGATAGAGTGATAAAGTTGCGATCTTTATCTCTAGTCATCGACCAGTCATGTCTTCGGATCCTGACAAGTTGATGTCCAAGGCCGACAAAATGTATGATTCCTTTCTCTTCTCTTCCTTATATATGTGAATGTCTCTGTACGAGGTTCATGATCGGTCAAATTAAGATTCCAATTGGGGGGGTTTTTGGTTAATCAAGATGAGGGTTCGTGATCTATTTGTTGGGTAAAGAGAAGAATCTAAGATACTGTGTATTGTTGCTTAGAAACTGCTTAATCTGAGGTTGCTTTCTTGTTTTGTTTGATGAAATCAAGGAGGCTCTTGTTTTTTCCAAGTCAAAATTGGGATATGTTGGAATAGAAAATGGAATTTGGTATTGGCTTTAAAGGTTGATAATGAGCATGTAATGTACTAATTTCCCCAGTTTGACCAGGATTGAGAAATCATTTTGGATTGGTTTGATATTCAACATTGTCTTTGTTTTTGAATGGTGTTGTTTCGTTTTCACGTTTTCTAAATTTCGGTGATCTCCTTAACCCTCCTTTTAACCATCTTTAGCTCTTCATTTGTCACAGGACAAAACTCACACTTACTAGATGGAGTGCTGATTGGAGAGGGGCTACTGAGTTGTATGAGCAAGCAGGTTTTGTAACATTGTCTACTTTTTTCCTCTAGGGTAGAGTGTAATAACTTGCTCTTTTTTTCGTTTTTTCTTTGTCAATGCTATTCTGTAACATCTTGGAAACTAGAAATAATATTAGGATGGGAGATTCTTAAATGCTAAAATGAAAACTGATTTTGTTCTTGACCTTTTAATCCTTTTTCATTGATATACGACAGCAAATGGGTTTAGGGCATCAAGCAAATATGAGAAAGCGAAAGTGGCTCTCGAGAAAGCTTCACAGGGACAACAGATGCAAGCTTCGTATCCAAAATTACCCTTTAAGATTATGATTTGCTGCTAGTTTTTTTTCCATATGCACATATCATCTTGTATAGTGTTATCCTTGATATTATTTAGTCCCTGGGATGCTGCAAAACATATGGAGTCTGCTGCTGCCCTAGCACAAAAGTTAAGTATCTGGAATGAAGTTGCTGATTTTTACAGAAAGGCGTCTGAGCTGTATGTTGAATGTGGAAGGCCACAACCTGCATCAGATGCTCTTGGAAAGGCTGCTCGGTAAGTTTATGCTGATACCCCTAATAATTCAAGGCTGCTCGGTAATTTTATGCTCCGTTCTTTGTTTTCATCTTTTTCAGTGCTTTGGAAGATGTAAAACCAGAGGAAGCCATCCAACTATACACTGATGCTTGTGAAATTCTCGAAGAGGATGGGAGAGACCAAATGGCCTTTGATCTGTACCGTGCTTGTGCAAATGTCTACATAAAGCTTGAGAAGTAAGTTTTTGCTTTCTTAGATATCACATGAGGTTTAAGATCCATTTTACATGGATATGGTATCAGTTAGTAGAGGTATTTTGAAACTTTTTTACCCATCTATCTGATATAGAAATTGATTAGCACACATTAAAAATTGTAGGTTCACAGATGCTGCAACCTTTTTCTTAAGATTGGGTGTTGCAGCGGATAAGTGCGATGCCACTAATAGCCAGTGTAAGGTATGTGAATGAGCTTAGCGGTACCTGGTTCTATCTTTGTCAACACTGATGCTCTCTTGATTGGTTCAGACTGTTTCTCTTGTATCTCTGAATATTAGTTTTACGAATTTGAACTCTCTAAACATTATATTTCAGGCCTATCTTAGTGCAATCATTGTATATCTGTATGCTCATGACCTGAATCAAGCAGAAAAATGCTACAACGACTGTTCTCAGTGAGTATACTCGTCTCTCGTTATACAGTGACTTGTTAGGTCGATGACTAGTAATATCTGGACCATGTATGTCATCGCAAACAAGTAGAATGAACAGTTCTGCAGATATGAAAAGGTGATTTCAGTTTGTGTCTGAAATACTTTTTCTTTTTTTCGTTTTTGTGTAGGATTGATGCTTTCCTGAAAAGTGATCAGAGCCGAAGTGCTACTAGACTTCTCACAGCCTATAATGAAGGTGACATTGAAGAAATCAAGAAGGTTGCATGTTCAAGCACTATCTCGAATTTAGATCATGCGGTAAAGGATCTGCCTAATCCTAATCATATCTTTTAGTGTTTTTGAATATACTTGTTCTGCCTTGCCTGGTCATTGTGAAACCAGAAGACCGTAGAAAGTTACACTAAACCACTAGAATCTAATATGGAGAAGTAATTTTTCTGCAGATCATCAAGTTGGCTAGAAAGCTCCCCACTGGAGATGTTACTGCTGTTCAGATGAACACTAATGAAGATCTCGACGAAGATGATCTTACTTAAGGATTTCTCCTCTTTGTACAGATTCAGATTCCTATACTTTTAAAAAGTTTGTCGTTTTAGTCCAAACCACTGTGTGATTATAAAGGCTCAAATCCGAATTTGTTCTTGCTTTTTATTTGAAACACTCTTAACGTTTGTCAAAAAAATTATGGTATGTTACATCTTCTGCTCAAAAGCTTTTTCCTCTCTTCAATTAGAGCTAGTACAAGTTAAGCAAATGATCTAAAGAACAATAATACATTACATAGTACATATCAGTGTTCCAAATCCGGGCGATTGACTATTGTATAGTGTCTGGTTGTATATACGTTGAATTTTTTTTTTTTTAAAGTAATAATGATCAAATATACTATAAATAGTACATGCTATTTATTTTATAATTGCATATGTATTATATATGAGGATATAAACTTATATACAAATCAATAGTAATTTATTAAGTTGAAATTCATACCTAATATCGTCTTCACTCTCTATTATTAAATTGAAACCCAAATCTAATAAATAAAGAACAGTCCTTTGAATAATAGTCTTCTTCATACCTAGTATCATTTTCACTCTCTTTCTATTAACAATGGATATTGTCACAGTTCTAGCTGCGGGAATAGCTATTTGGTGGTCATCATCATCCAATTCTAGTTTGTGTTGTAAATTAGAAGACCACTATTCATCATCATCCAAAATCTATTCATCATCCAATTTGGTTTAATTAAGAAGTCTAGTTTGTGTGGATATATTATGTTCACATAAAATCTCATGAATCCAATTAGGTTGTGTATACACTATACTGCGCCTTAAACTTCTTAAAATATATAGGTCTAGGACTTTATCAAATAAAATCAAACTAAACAAAACAAAAACTAAACATTTGGATATGAGACAACAATTAATTTTTCTTATAAAGTTTTCATGTTTACTTTTTGTTTCAAAATCATCGATTTTTAAAACATATCGCTCATTCCTCTTGAGAATAGATATTTTAATGGCTATTATGAACCAAATTCTTCCATTTTGAACATTGTGTTTTTTAAAATGTTCTTAAAATCTAATAGCCGTAAAAAAAATTGAGTGTAGTGGAGTAGCTATCATCTACATTGGCGAGATGGAACACGAAATCAAGGGTAAACTTGAAAACATGGAGATCTAATGTCATCACTCTCAAAATTATTAGTGAATAATATCATATGTCAATAAGTTGGAAAGATTTTTATAAAATATATAGAGATAAGAACTAGAATGACACACAATTATCAAAAAACTACTAGAATGACACAACGCAAATCAGATGGACTAAAATGACACACATTATTTGTAAAATGACCATATACCCATAGTCTAATTTTTTATTTTCTTTTGTACCATTTAGCTGATTTTTATGGTAATTATATTCCCAAAAACATTATAAGCAAAAAAATTATTAATTGAACCCAAAAAATAAGTAATCCCTCATATTAATACTTTTATTTTATAAAAATTCGAATTTTATAAAATTTAAAAAAATAATAATACTTTTATAAAAATAAACTAAAAATCTACTAATAATCTTATTTTCTAAAATACGGAATTATTCAAATTCTAGAAAATAATACTACCTTGATTTTGTAAAAATTAAAAAATTGATTTTAGTTACAATGTCATATTGAAAATTTTAAAAAACACATTGTATTTTGAACATTATTTTAAAATAATATGACTAATTTAAAATAATAAATTCTAAAAATAAAATCAATTCTTGAACATTATTTTTTCAAACATTTTTTATGAAATTTTTAGAAAAATTGGAAAATACAAAGTTTAAAATTTATGTAAGTGAAAAGGTTTTTTTTTATGAAATTTTTTTTTTGAAACTTTTTTTCGAATTTTTTATTTTGAAAATATTTTTTCAAATAAATTTTTTTAAAGGAAAATCGAAAAAATACAAAGCTTAAAATTCGGAATTATTCAAAATTCTAGAAAATAATACTACCGTGATTTTGTAAAAAATTAAAAAATTGATTTTAGGTACAATCTCATATTGAAAATTTTAAATTACATATTGTATTTTGAACATTATTTTCAAATAATATTATTTTCAAATAATATGACTAATTTAAAATAAAAAATTTCCAAAAATAAAATCTATTCTTGAACATTATTTTTTCAAACATTTTTTTATGAAATTTTTTAAAAAATTGGAAAATACAAAGTTTAAAATTTATGTAAGTGAAAAGGGTTTGTTTTATTAAAAAAGTTTTTTGAAACTATTTTTTGAATTTTTTATTTTGAAAATATTTTATCAAATATATTTTAAAAAATTTTAAGGAAAATCGAAAAATACAAAGCTTAAAATATTTATGTAAGTGAAAAGGGTTTTTTGGGATTCGAACCATGAATATGGTGGTTCACGAAGTGCAATTTACCAATTATGCTAGTGAAATATCATATGTTTAGTGCATATTTTTTACTTATATTTGTATTTAAGGTATGCCATGTGACTCACATATTTTATCACCACTAATCGCACGTAAAAAATCTGTTGTAAGTAAAAAAATCTGTCATAAAGAATCTGTCACCAAAGAAAGTGTCATTCTAGTCCGAAAATAGTCTGCCGTCACATACCAGTAAAATATCTGTCACCAAACAAAGCATTTTTTAGTCAAATAAAAAAACATGTTGTAACTACAAAAAAATCTGTCACTACGTAGGGTGTCATTCTAGTAATTTTAAATTATTAATTTTTCAAAGCAGACTTTATAAAAGTCTGTCATCAAAGAGATGGTCGGGAAAAAAAAACTGTCATCACGTGAAAAAAAAACTCTGTCGCAAATTGAAAAATCTGTCAACAATTTTGAAATTTTATTGAAAAACTCTGTCGTACAGAAAAAAGTCTGTGACTTCATATGACAGATTTTTAAAAAAAGTCTACGACACCCGGAAATATTTTAAGAAAATTTTAAAAACCTGTCATTGTTAAAAAAGTATGTCACCACGTGTGACAGACTAGATAAAATTATCTGTCGGACAATCACAAAAATTTCGGAAAATAGGACTAGTTTACCTAAAAAAAAAAAAACCTGTCACAAACATAAAAGTCTGTCACCAAATGGACGACAGAGTTTTTCAGTGGCAAATCCGTAAATATCTGATTTTCCTATTTTTTCCTATTTTTCCAGCGAAAATATGAGTGGCATTTGCTGTAATTACCATTTTTGTGATAAAAGGGTATGAGGGCAAAAAGGCCATTTATAAATATTTTTTCCACTCAAATATTGATGTGTCAAACTAGTACGTTTTCAATAATTGTGTGTCATTCTAGTTTTTTCATAAATCAATCAACTGATCCACAAATTAATAAAGTACAAGATATGGTCGAGATAAACGAGTAAAAAAAGGTGCAGAATGTGCCAAGTGCATATGTATCTTACTATTAAATTTTAATTGGTTTTGTTGGAAGTTGATAGATGGCTCATCGTGGTGGGTGGTCATCCACATATGTGTGCATAATTCTCATGGGGTAATCAAAATAATAAATAATGCATGGAGGTTAAGAAGAGAGTTGTTATGAACAAGCGACTACAAAGATTGTCATTGGAGAGTGTGGTGGACAGACTTTTTGGTGTAGATTACTAATGTTGACTCAAAACGTTATGAGATTGTTAAAACGTTGGGATTTGTGAAAATTGGAAAAATGAGTACTGTTGTGGTATGTAAAAACGTTATGATGAAATCTATCCATGGTGTTTAAGACAAGACACACATGCAGTAGTGTTGATTTGTTTACCTGTTGATAGGGTTTAATATTGCACACGTGGGAGGTGCTAGTGGTAACAGTGATTTGAAGAAGAGTTTTTAGTCATTGGATTAAACATATTGATCCTAGTCGTTGGATTAAACATATTGTCCTTAAATCGGAGATTTACATTTGAAACATTAATAAACACAATATGAGTATTATTAAGACCACAAAGGAGTGAATCTTTAAGTTCTTTGTAATTAAACACAATTTAGCCTTCAAAAAGCCGAAGAAACGTATTTAGATCCAGATCTGGATCTCATCTCACCAAAATCATTTGTATCCAAATGCCTATTGGGACCATTGAGTACAGATCCGACATTTCCAGCTTCATCGAGACGGATTCCAACCCTTCAAAGGAGTAAAAACCAAGAACAAAGGAGAAGGGAAATCAACCAAAGCACAAATTTTTACATCGGCGAAGAGAAAAAAGCCAACAGCCTGCTTCGCAACGGTAAGATCTAGTTTTCTCCATTCAAAATATTGGATATTATTTATGATAGGGCTGAACAAAATACTTAGAATTTGAGATTCGTTCAGTCTAATCTGCACATAAGATATACGAGGTTAGATTCAGATCTAGACCCAGATCTATTTATTAAAGCTTTCAGACACTTCCAGCTTCATCGAGACGGATTCCAGCCTTTCAAAGGAGTAAAAACCTAGGACAAAGGAGAAGGAGAATCAACCAAAACGCAAATTTTCACGCCGGCGAAGAGGAAAAAGCCAACAGCCTGGTTCGCAGCGGTAAGATCTAGTTTTCTCCATTCAAAATATTGGATATTATTTATGATAGGGCTGAACAAAATACTTAGAATTTGAGATCCGTTCAGTCTAATCTGCAAATAAGATATACGAGGTTAGATTCAGATCTAGACGCAGATCTATATAGTAAAGCATTCGGATATCAAAGTATGGATCAAATTTGTTTCATTAAGATAATTAATATATCATTTCTAATGAATAGGAGAAAAAAAAATCAGAATATTATATAAAATTGTTTGTTTCCATGATAATATGTTTTTCCGAAAATTCAATTTCAATATTTTAATTTAATTTCAAAAACAAATTTTTTAATTTATTTAATTATTTTTGATAATTTCATATTATTATATTATTTATTTTGGGCTGATCCAGGTAAATATAATTAATTTTTGTAAGTTCGTAAGACCAAGTTTCTTCTTGCTTGAAGCCGACGAAAAAGCAGGAGTGTGGAAGAGATACAAATGCTTAGCATCGTGGTTCTAGCTTCGGTTATAGCCATTTGGTTGTCATCAACATCATCCGCCTCATCTTCGTCATCTCAAACAATCATCTCGACTTCAGGATTTTGAGGAGTGATTTGTTCCTTGGGGATGACGTTACTACCATTAGAAACCTTAATGGAAACATCATATAGTCCTCCTCCTTTTTTCCCAAGTGATTCATTTCTGTCTCATTCATTTTTTTTTAATATCTTCTTACATTGGCACATACATATTCATCAGGTTTACAACATAAAACGGGAAGAAACAATAAGAACAAAACTTAAAGTCCGGTTTTGACCTTTTTCGTATGATATCTAAAGGTTTCCAAAATTATAAGAGATTGATATCATTTGGAATTTTTTTGAGAAATACTCATACAAAGATGGTTGAGCCGGACTTTAATCTTTGTTCTCATTGTTACTTCTCGTATTATATTGATTCACCCGACGAACATGTATATGTCAAATGTAAGTAGCTATTCAACAAAACGAATGAGGCGAAAGTGAATCACTTAAAAAAAAAGGAAGAGATGATCATATGTTTCCTTGGTAGTAATGTCATCCCTAAGGAACAAACCACTCCTCGGAATAAACTCGTGATGGTTGTTTATGATGATGAAGATGAGGTAGGTGATGATGACAACCAAATAGCTAAGATGAGGTAGGTGATGATGACAACCAAATAGCTATTCCCGTAGCTAGAATCGTGACGGTATGCATTATTAATGGAAAGAAAATGAAGACGATACTAGGTAAGAAGAAAACCACTATTTTAGATTATTAGAATACTTTTATGACTTTACTAAATTTGAATAATGAAAGAACATATTTGGCTTATGAAAAATAAAAGAAGAGCAAAGTAACTCATGTGTTTGTACTTTTGTATCGCCTCTCTCGACACATACCAAATAAACTACAACATAGACGACTTCTATAGTGACTGAGACAGGCCCGGCTCAAACAAGATTTGGGCCCTGTGCTCATCTAAACTTTTTAAAAAAAAATAATTAATTGGATATACAGAAATATTAAATTTTAGAACTTTTTTTTATCACATTTTCTTTAATTTATTACCCTAATTCTTTAAACAAAAAAATAAAAAATAGGTGGGATGTGGTGCAAAAGCACTTGGTGCACCCCTATAGAGCCGGACCTGAGTGACATTGTACAATATTAACTNGGTTTTTTTTTTTTTTTTTTTTTTTATCAAAACTTAATTATTCTTAGTACATAATGAGAATAATTGGTGACTTATGATTATTCTCGGTGCACAAACAAGTGAGGGAGGGAGATAAGAGAGATGCGTCTTATGATTATTCTAGTTATATATATAAGTAGAATGAAATATAAGGATCCTCCCTAAGAACCCTAGGTAACATGATCTAACGAGAATAAATTTAGGGAGGTTTATTCTCGTTAGATAATGTTAGCTAGGGTTTTTAGGGAGGGTCCTTATATATCATTTTATTTATATACATATAACGAGAATAATCATAAGTCGCCTCCCTCTTATCTCTCTCTCGCCCTTATTTTTTGTGTATTGAGTGTACATAGTACAATCTCTTTTGTTTAGGATAATATGTGACTTTGGTGATGCAAACCGGAAAAGAAGATAGGAGTTTCACATCCAGCAAACCGAAAAAGATGAATCTTTTGACCATTCAGATTAGGGGTGGGCATAAATAACTGGAACTGAATTGAACCAAACCGAAAATTTGGTTCTGGTTCCGGTCGGTTCTAGGGTAGAGAATCGATGGTTCCTTATTTCGAGATTCATGGATATCGGTTTGGAACCGAACTAAACCGAGAACCGAAATAGGAACCGAAAGAATCAAATTTTAATATTGATTTTTATATATATGATTTATTTATAATATTTTTAGAATTGATAGTGTATAATTAGTATATTTTAGTTGTTTTGTTAAATTTTCATTTATTTATAGTGTTTAACTGATATATTTTCGTAATTTTTTATATTTTTGCTTGATTTTTTTGGATAATTTTTGTTTATTTTTTTGGTTCCAAGGGTATTTACTCGAACCAAACCGAACTAAAATGGTTTCGACTTTCCTATGGTTCTTCTAATTTGGGAATCAAACCGAACCGAACCGAAACCAATTCAGTTCTCTTATGGTTTTCTTTTGTCTAGAACCGAAGAACCATAGAACCGGAAAATCGAAAAACCAAATCGAGGAACCAAATGCCCACTAAAAATGTTTGATGGACTTACAATAGTTATATGGGAGAATTCTAAAAATACCATACTTTAAAAAAAATTCTTTACCTAAACCCTAATTATAAATTAATTAATCTAAATTCAAAAACATGAACTAAAGTATAAATTCTTAAAAATCATTTTTTATATAGTTTATACCATTATATACATCTGAGAATATCAATTATCGTCTCATCCTTCTCTCTATACTTGCAGACACCAAAACTTAGATCTCG
>OVAF01000502.1:0-38800 GCA_900406245.1 Odontarrhena argentea | reverse complement strand
GCTTGATGCACTTTCGAGGTCATATTCTGAATTTGCTTCCTTAGGTCTTCGATCTCGGAATCACGTTGACCCTGGGGTGCCCTGCACTGGCGTTGTGGTGTTTGGGGCGACCTAGGATCACCTGTCTCGAGTTGTTCCAAGCGAGGATTTGGTATCCCTGCGTGCTGAGCCCGAGATTGCCTTGGGGAACCTTGTAGTATGGTCTCCGCATTGCCTGTTCCTTGGATTGGGTCTGCTGGGCTGGACGTCAGGTCAGCTGGTTGAGGGTCTTTGCCATTGAGTCTCTTCAGCAACCTCGTCAGGAGACTATAAATTTCCGGATGAAGGCGATCTGGAGAGTTATCTTCGCGGGAGGCCGTAGTCGGGGGGACTGGTGACAGTCCGCCCATATCTAACTGACCGCTTTCGTTGTACACCCAGGTACCGGTTGGGTTGGCAGCCTGTCCGGAGTTCCGTCGAGACGACTCGGGAACTTCCGGGTCCACGCCGACCGAGCTCTTGTCTTTGGATGCCAGGCCTGTTACTTGGGAGTCTCGATTGTCCTCAATGTTTCCTGTATTGTCTGTCATTTGATATCCTTCTGTGTGAAATTGCCTTTCTGCCCCACGGTGGGCGCCAATGTGGATGCGTCTATAGCTCGGTAAATTGGTATGAGTGTGTTCAAACAGATCAAACCAAATGGATGCAATCAGGTCGGGCAAAATGGGTTCGGAAGGAATTTCGTATTAGACTTTAAATGATGATTAATATTGAGATTAATGAAAAATACATAAGGTCAGGTCGACCCAAGTGGACATAAGATGTCCTAAATAATCGTTATTCTGTTCTATTTATAGGGAGATTACTATTCGGGTTAATTCTCGGATCCGGTGGGCTTCAGGTCGGGTGAACCGCCTTTAAAGAGTCTTACGGGCCGGCCCAAGAGGCTGATTCTGGTCGCCCTAATGGGCCGAAATCAAGTGGTTTGGGCCTTCACATCGGCAGTGGGCCTGTGCTAGGCCTGGCCCATACACTTTTGTAGAATTGAAGAACTAACGAAGTGCAGAAATGCCCCAGTGGAAAACTCAAAGTAAGTTTAGAAATTTCAACATAATCTACAGGTTTAATATTTTGGGTATAATTAGCCAAAACAAAAAAAAAGTGAGAGACATAAATAAAAGATTTCAACAAGTTCACATATTTTGGCAAGGAGCAATTGGAGCTTGTAGAGAAAACTTACGTCAATAGAGCCAATGGAGGCGGCAACATGAAGCACAGTGTTGCCCTCTGCATCAAGCTGGTAGAGAAGTTGGCCTAAGTTGGCAGTCTTAACCATGAAGACGAAAGCTTCCTTCTTCTGGTGTCTGGCAGCTATATGAAAGACAGTTTCCTTCCTTTCAAGTGTGACTGACTCGAAAGACGAGGGAGACTTATCTAGAAAGGCCCTTAGGATTTCAACTGAGCCCTTCATTGCCGCGCAATGCAAGGGTGTCAAGCCATCCTTATTCATCATCTCTGGAATTTTTGGATCATTTTTGGTTTGTATCTCGCAGGTGGAGTTTAACATCGTAATCAAGATGCCTGTGTGTCCCAAGGTGGCAGCAAGATGAAGAGGAGTGTCACCTCTAGGGTCGGTGGAACTCAGTAAGGAAGGGGAGAGCTTGATGATCTTCTTCGCCACTCCTTCGTGCCCTAGCTGCGTGGCCAGGTGCAAAACCGTTCCATCTTCTGTTTCCTCCAGCATACAAGGGTGCTCTTCTACTAATCGACATAAACTAGCAATGACGTTTTCGTTGGAAATTCGAGGAGCCATATATCTGTATAGTTTCAAGTGACTCGAGATGAGGAAATGTTGTATTGGTTGTGTTAAGTTGGTGATATTCTTCATCCTCTTATGGGTTCCTATAAATACTATAAAGGTCAACCTTTACTCTCATCTCATCTTTAAGCTCTTTGAAAAATATGTAATGAAAATATGGACTATTTCAAGGTCAACCTTTACTCTCATCTCATCTTTAAGCTCTTTAAAAAATATGGACTATTTCTTGATTCATGCTATAAGTCTAGTGTCATTGTTTCAATTTAATTAGATGTAGTAGAAGCTGTAATTCATGTACATCTTTCTGCAAATTAACAATCCAAATCAGCGCCCTTATTAGGGTCCACTAGTTTTTTTTTTTGGTCACGAGGGTCCACTGGTTAGAAAAGTAAAAAACTTAAAATCATTTAAAACCAACTTGTAGCTTTTGTCAAACAGTGTTTTTTTGTGTGTAGCCCTGGGCATTTTACCCGGAACCGAAGGAACCGAACCGAACCGAAAAACTACGTTCGGTTCGGGTTCGGATATGTATGAATTACCCGAATGGTTCTGCTGCTAAGTATCCATGGGTATATGGTTCGGTTCGGTTAAAAACCGATACCCATGGGTACCCATATGGATCCGAATAGAATTGATTGTTTTATGGTTTTTAGACATTGTTCTTGTTCTTTCACTTAAAACTAGAAGTGTTATCATTTTGTTTGTCTTGTATTGAGATTATTATTTTATTGGCTTGTCCAATTTTATCATTTCTTTGTGTTTCAAGTTTGTTTGTATTAAAGTACTTATGTTTACAAGTTTTTTTTTGTTTTTGTTTTCACTATATACTAGATGACTTCCCGCGTGATACGCGGGTAAATAATATTTTTATTTTGTTTATAAATCCTTTTATTTGTATGTGACGAAATTTTAATATATTGAAAGTGAAACGTAACCGTATTATATTAAATTTCATAAAGAGACCAACTAATCGTTCCTTGTGAATGTAAACATGCCAAATTATTTGAAAAACTACTTGATGTTTGGAAAACTTCATCATAAACGACGTTCATTGTTATCTTCTGCGGCTTTTCTTCTTTGTCGGTGATGAGTATTTTAAGGCGGACTTGGATTTCACTCATGAAACTGCGACGTAAAGCTGGCCGTGTGTGAAAATCGGATTAGATAGATTCTTCTAACGCTTCAAACTCTCGAAAGAAATACTTGTTTTATTTGCATATCTTGTAAAATCTACAAATGTGAAAATGTTCAAGATTAGACTTAATAAATGATATGATTTATATATGATATAAAAAAAGTACTTACCAATTCTAAGAAGGTCATCCTTATCTTAATGGTTTAACCTTGTAAGCATACAAAAGTAAAATGTGTAAGTTTCATAAAAATATATCATAATATGGATTAATATTGTATATCACTATATTTAAAAATAAATACATATTTGGAATGTTTTATATCTTCGATCTATTTAAAATATATAAAATATATTAATTTTTAAACCAATTAAAATATTTTTATTGATTTTAAAATTACACTGTTTAATAATTAACCGAAATTCAAAACCAAATAAAACATTTTAATTTGAATGCCTATCAAGAGAGGCTTCCTTATCTTATGGTTCATCATAATTGTGGTCTTTATATAATAATATTTTGAGCCACCAAAATTTTTCGTAGGCGATGTGGGACTTTTTTAGTATACACCTACTTTCTTCATGAATTGAGTAATATATATCCGTTTTTTACAATTCAAATCATGACATATGTAAAAAAAAATAACATATTTTTTTTACTAAACATATGATGTGAAAATTAAATATTTTCATAAAATAAGTCCATAAAATATGAGAGGAGGAATTAGATAATGTAAAATTTCGAATTAATAAATAATAATCCCTACATATTAGGAATTAAATTTTTGGTTGACATTTTCTATTTTGAAAATTTCCGATTTTTTTTTTTTTTTGTTGAGAATGTTAATTAGTGAAAGCCAATAATAAACCATGAAATAGACATGTCATTTTTTTAGTNTGTATTAAAGTACTTATGTTTACAAGTTTTTTTTTGTTTTTGTTTTCACTATATATGTGTAGTGTGTAATGATATTGATGTTTCTAGGCTTAGTAACTTATGCTTTTGGTTAAAATTTAGTATTTAGTAGGTCTTACTGAAATCATGTGATTTTGGTCAAATAACCGGATCCGAACAGGAACCGAATTTTTTCGGTTCCCTAATGGTTCCACAAAAAAATATCCAAACCGAACCGAACCATTCAATATCCGAACCGAACCGATCCGTAAAATACATGGTTCCTAAATGGTTCCAATATTGCTGGAACCGAAGAACCGAATATCCACGGAACCGAACCGGAACCGAACCAATACCCACTATGCCCAGGGGTGTGTGTGTGTGTGTGTCCAAAATCACGTTGTCTAGTTATTATTATAGCAACTCTCTCCAAATTAATACATTGACTGTTCATACGCTATCTACCTACGGACAATAGAAAACTCTACCGTATACAACGTGGGTATGCGACTACTACGATGAGTTATAAATAATATGTGCTGTATTAACTATAAGATGTCTGCATTTTCTGTATATATTCTGTTAGCAAGTGCTTTAAGACAAGTTGTGTAAAATGTACCCAGTCTTTGATCTTTTGATTAATCACTTACCATAATATAAAAACTTTAGACCCTCTACTATTAGTAGTTAATTTAAACGCGACAAAAGTTAGAATTCTTTACATTGTGGAAATCAGGTCTAAGCATTCACATATTCCGTTGGATTCAGTTGAGATAATTTGTGTATTGATAATTTGGATAGATGAAGATAGGTAACAGATTGGAATGGCATAAATCCAATTAGGTTTGCATGATTTTAGAAATTTAGTTGGATTGAATATGATAATTTGGTTTCTGTTTATTATAATTTAGATTGAAGGTAGTTTGGTCGAATTTGGTTTGGCTTTGCTAAAATTCTATTTTTTGGATTCGATAAATATTCTTAAATTTATCGTACTTTCGAGTATTATATTTCTTTTTAGAATTAACAGCAATTTTTCGGATAATTTAGCATTTTCAGCTCGATCGGTTGGGATAATTACCGGTCAGTTCAGGTCGAGTTGTATATATGTTCACCTCTTACTGGAAACCGATATCTACGATTTTTAAATAGATAATTCTTAAGATAATATATATTTTTGCAATTTTGGAGTCGCCTATAAAAATATTATTGTATCACGAAATGTATCACGAAACAATCAATTCCGATGATTCGTATTGGTGATTGTTAACTCAAGGAGATAAACAACAGTTAGCGAGCTAACCCGAATTTTCTCCTTTTAATTTGTTTTTCATTACACCATATAACTTAATCCCAGACTTAATAAAAAATAGGTTTAGTTTTGATCGTAATAGTAGGAACCTATTATTTTATGGATTAGTAATTTACAAATGTTGTTAGAAGAGTTGTCTAGACCTGCTCGAGGTAGGGGTAGTGAACATTACTCCATCTTGGTGGTCAATTAATTATTTGACATAACTTAAGGGACTAAATTATCCCACCCTTGCATCAATTCGTGGAACCCCGAGATATATAACTAATACAAAGTCTTTCATTCTAGCCATATTTCAGACATGTTAAAAGGTAATTTGATATTTTACCGTTTTCTGAAATCTTATATAATAAAGTAAGGTTTTCTCATAACTCAAGTTTTGAGAGACTGTCATGTGTCCCCTTCCCTCTTAATTATTTTTGACTATTAAAGTCTTATTAATTTGTTTTTATTAATCTATTGCAAGAAAATTAATTAGTCATTCATGTTTTAGAAAATAACAACAATTTAATTAGACTGAGTCAAAAAAAAAAAAAAAAATTACTACATCAATGAGTTATGGTTTTCATTTTTCTTTATTATAACACTCTAATAATGTTTAATGTCATTATTATTATTTTAAAAATTGTAACCAATATTTATCATAATAAATACATGATCATACACTTTTCCATTCTATTTAAATTTTAAATTATGTAGGAAATGATTGCTATTTTTTATTTTGGCATTTCAATTAGTTATATTACATTTTATAATTATTTTTAAAAAATATTTGTTGATAAGAAGTAAGGTTTCCTCAAACTCAAGTTTTGAGAGGCTGACATGTGTCCCCCTATTAATTACTTTTGACCATTAAAATCTTATTATTATTATTATTATTTTATCAACCTATTGCAAGAAAACTAATTAGTCATTGGTATTTTATAAAATAACACCAATTTAATTTAACTAAGTTAAATAAAAAGGATTACTACATGAATGAGTTATGATTTTCATTTTTCTTTATAACACTCCAATAATGTTTAATGTCACTATAAGTCTATAATTATAAGAAAACTTGAAACCAATATATATCAAAATAAATACATGATCATACACTTTTTCATCCTATTTAAATTTTAAGTTATGTAGGAACTGATTGCTATAATTGGATTTTGACATTTCAATTAGTTATATTACATTTTATAAAATAGTTGTGGATGTTTTGTTGAAACTATAAATATTTTTACAACGAGAAAAAATGCATATTTTAGAGCTATAAAATGATTACTTTAAACAAATGACGAACAAAGAAAAAAAGTTATATAATTGTAGGCTGAAAATGGACCATTGAAAAAAATCTAATAATACGAAATTCTGACATCTCAACCAATTACCCTATAATGCATTAAATTAGTATAAATGTATATATGCAATCACAATTGTACTTTGGTTTTTTAGACAATTACAAATTATTTATTAATAACCTGAAGACCCAAAATTAATACCAATTTATTAATAATTACTGCTAGGTTATAATGATATAAAAAGACAATCACTTAATTTATTTTATACAAATTCACATTTCTATCATATGATATTACTAATTTCTTTGTATTTTGAAATATTTATCTACTAAAAAGCATTGTCAACTAATAAATTTATAACATATCATATTATTAATAATATTCATTATGCTAAGAAATGAATATATTCAAGATTAATATTTCACGCAACGCGTGGATGTTCTCTAGTTATACAGTAAAATCAAGTTGCTCGTAAGTTCATAATGAGAGTCAAAAAAAGGAAAATCAATACACTGAGAGCCTAGTACAACGGCATTAGAAATTGATGTTTGGAAGATTCAATGCTCAACAAAGATTACACATTTTATTAGGTAAATAGTGAATGGTTCATTGGCGGTTTTGTCTCTTTTACACACACACACACACACACACACACATATATATATATATATACACGCTTTATTTGATGTTCGTTAGCACTTCAAATCTGTAAATTGGCAAACAAAAAAATTGGAAGACAATACATCCCTGAGTAAATTTGTACATGATAATGTTGATTATTTATTCTAGCGTTATTCCTTGAGGAATGATAGTGATAGAGACATCCAAAAAATAGAGGACATATATATTTCCATACATCTTATAATTAATTCGGAGAAAAACAAAAAGTTAGGAAGGCAACTTTAAATACCGTGTGGAATATTCTTTACAAATTTCCCACACCATGAAATGCTAAGACCAGAAGAACCAAAGACTTAATTGTGTTCAGATGTTAAGGTTAGGAAGAGCCAACTTCCAAAACCGTGTGGAATGCTAACATCTCCATCAATTATATGGTCCCATTGACTCAAGACCAGATTGAAAGAGATGGTTGAGGAATAGTAAGCAACTAGCTAGATTGTGAAACGTTTGGAATTTTTTGTCATTTCCTACTTTATTCTACATAAGAGTCCTAAATGGAGTCAGTGTTGCAATGTAGTCAACACACAACTTCACAACCCGGAATCTACGTCTAAGAAAATGAAACTCCATATTTGCTCTGCTTTAAACCAGACAAATATTTACTCTCTAGGTCCTTGACGTTATTATATAATCTGAGTTCAAAATTACCAAGAGGCGAATTTGACTTTTAGTCTTGTAGAAGAAAGAAACAAGATAGAACTATAGAGGGCAGACCAACATGTGAATTGGGTATAAATCAGACAAGTGATCAACTAAATAAATAAAATATGACTGCACACTCCATGTCACTCACAATATTAAACTCACATATGTGATCAAATTGCCGCCAAAACATTAATGTAATAGTTAGTTATACATACATTAGAAGAGAGTAAACCTGTTACAGATATTCCCATGTGTTATAGTAAAAATATTCATAAGAATTGTTAGGGAAATCAAAGAAACACTATTGACAGAATGTTAGAGTAACATTTCCAGATATGGTCCAATGAAATTTCAGATACCAAGGCAGGTCTTTAACCCATTATAATATTGCTTACATAGCTTTATAGGTTTAAATCTATATATATTTAAAGTTTGCATAGTCTGAAGGACGCACAATTTTCAAACAACTATGATCAAATATAGGTTTTAAGTCAAGAATCTCAGCTATCAGGTTTACATTGCAAGGTTGATTGTTCATGGAAGAAATCAGATTTAACCTATATGTTGCATTGGATATGTTTACAAGAGGATCAAATTATACTCTTAAGAGGCTCTTATCCTAGGCAATGACCATCATACTCCAGCGAGACATGCCTTGTTACTAATTTCAAACAAATTGCTTGGAGGTGATGAAGCTTATTCAAGAATCAGACAAATAACCAACACTCAATATCACGTTGGAAGTTTTTGGTGAACTTTGAGAACGCTTTTCACCCTTCCCCTTAAATTTCATCTGACGTGATTCAAACTCTAAGGCATACTGTTTTGCCCGTTTTTCTTATGTCAAATCTTTATAATTTATCTATATAAATAGTTACCCTACAAATTAGGCAACTGGCTATATAACATTCATATAATGTTATTGATGTGTGGTTAATAAACAAATGTTGTTATACCGCATTCACTTCTTATTTCTTCTCATATGATGTTACTACATCTCGTTGTTTGAAAGGATGCATCTTCTCAACCAACCACTAATGGTAGAGTTGAATACGAGTAAAACAACAAAAGTAAACAAATAAAATTACATAAATTGAAGAGTGAATTAGATGTATACACATATTTGGTGTCAGATTAGCAATTAGCAATCTAACAATATCTGGGAACAAAATGGCTGAGTAGGGTAGAGAAGAAAATTGTGGATGGATTTGTCCTTGCCACGTCACATATATCTCTTTTCCCAACATACCAATTATATGGGTGTTGGAATCTCACGATCAAATATTTATATCAATGAATGTTGTTGTTGTGGCGACAAAACTGTTACGCGCAAATTTTAAGAAGAGATAATCGAATCAGTAGTGGTTTAGCTTAGATATTGGATATTGATCTTCTTTACAATCACCTTAAGTTCTCCATACTCCCACACGNGGGGGGGGGGGGGGGGGGGGGGGGGCTAACTATTGGGGTTAAAATTCTACCCGAAAAAGGTCAACAATCCAAAATGGTTAAGTAACATGACACATGAAGACATACATGGTCATCAGTTCACAGTTAGGCAAACCTCCATATGAGAATGTGCACGGTTTGCCCAATCATCGCAGAGCTGGGTGAACACGAGCAAAGGCCGCCTGAATGCCGCACATTTCAGGAAAAAATATATGCGGTTCACTTAACTAGTACACATGTTCGCCCAATCGGTGTGTAATTCAGGCGAACGAGACTAAATTTGCAAATGATTGATAGGGTTGATTTTTTATCACTTTGTACTATATATATTAAGAGTTGTTCCTAAAGAAATTCAAGAAACCATGTATGAAATATAATATTTTTGGCTTTCAAAGAGTTTTTGAGAGCGTAAGACATTTCATGTGTTTGAACACGTATTTTTATCCAAATGTAGCATTCCATCACATGAAATTCGAGCCCAAATAAAGATGTTGTATAGATTTGATTAATCTGAAGTAGATGTCCAAGAAATGATCCGAGCAAAGAATGGACCGCGATCAGGTTTACGCGTGACAAGGAGCAAACTAAACCTCAACAGATGACGCAGACACGAACGCCGAGAATCAACACCAAACATCAAATCAATATGAATATAAGATTATAGATATAGATCAAATCTTCAAAACTACTGCAAAGAAAAAGGTGAATCCACAACCATTAAAAGAAGAATCGAAAGAAAAATGAAGGAAGAGGGACTAGATTCGATGTTGTGGAAGACACCAAACAAAATCCGAAATCATAAGTTAAACAATCTAGAAAAAATACAGAGTTTTAAATTTTTGTAAAATATGTGTATTTCAAACTTTACTTTAGAATATTGCTTGTTGTTTTACTGCTATTCTTTTTGTTTAAATCAGGTTTTCTTCTAATTCATTAATATCTAATCATGTAATGAAATAGTGCTTTTTGAAAAATCAAAACTTATTCATTATTACTTCTTCGAAAACCTATTTCAAGTGGAACAAAAAATAAAATCAAATCGTGACAAAAAAAATAAAATTAAATCAAATCGAATTAAAAGCATTTCTCAAATAAAAACTATTATTTTATTAAAGTAAAATAATTATATTTCGTTCGCAGTAGAATACAAATCGTTTCTTTAGGACTCGTCTAAATCCGAACGAAAATCGGAGAAATTCGTATCCCCCAAAGTCTAGGCTTAGCGAAGGTCGGACGCGGAAAAGTTTGCAACTTTTAGGGTTCCGATGTATCATCCGACGAGAGGAGGTGTTCGTGGTGGTCGAGATCGTAAGTTTCTATAACAAAGCTTCTAGGGTTTCCATGTATCATCCAACTCAATAATCTCCTTCTTCTCTGCTATTTACGATCTTGATTTAGGGGATCTCTAATGTAACGAATTAGGGTTTGTTTGAATTGGGTGTAAGCATTTGTCAGAAGCTGATTTGGGTAACAAGATTTGTCATAGGTCTAGTTAATCGATTATATTGCCTTATCATCCGTCTTGCTCTCATTCTGGATCGTTTTCAAATCAAGATGTGGAACATAAGCTGCTTATGATGAAGACTGTATTACTGATTAAATTTGTTTATGAATGTGCAGAATTTAGTTGGGATGAAGTGAAGGCTGATAAACATAGGGAGAACTATTTGGGTCACAGTGTCAAGGCTCCTGTTGGAAGATGGCAAAAAGGTTCTTTTTCTTATTCCTCTTTTGTCTGTTTCTTGAATTTGATCAACTTTCTTGCTCCTCAGTTGTTGCCATGATTCTCTTAGGACTCTGTGCTTCTTGTGAATTTGATTGTTTTGGTATTAGGCTCCATAATTTGCAGAGAGCAAACCGTAGGAATGCAAGATAACAATTCACTTAGCTCTGACAAATAGTTGGAATAAATCTTCATATGCCATCCTTAGTCCTATGATATGTATATAGCCTGTGTGAATGTATGACATCTCAAATCTTGAAGTTTGATTGTGTATTTATTTGACATAACCACTTAGAAGCTTAATAGCTTATAATATTGGTCTAGGTTGTCATTATGCAACTCAGTTAGTCATATGTTTGAGCCAAATTGTTTTTTTTTCTTTGCGTGTCTTGTCGTATAATCACTTTACTTTTGTGTTTTTTTGCTCTGTACAATCTGATTCGGTTTCGGGCTATCAGTTTCCGTGATATTATTATTTTCGTCTATTATAAATTCACTGCCTACTTCCTTCTTTGAGGAATCTGCCCAGATTTTTTAATGTTTTCTTTCCTTTTAAGCTATTAGATATTTGCAGAATAAGTTTTAATGTAGAGAGTTTGTACTGATATTCATTTCTCCGTGTACAAACAATAGGTAAAGATCTTAACTGGTATGCTAAAGATAAAAAACATGGGGGTTCCAACACCGATGCTATGAAAGAGGAAATTCAAAGAGTTAAGGAGCAGGAAGAGCAAGCCATGAGGGAGGCTCTTGGCTTGGCACCAAAGTCCTCTACTAGACCTCAAGGAAATCGCCTTGACAAGCATGAGTTGACTGAACTTATGAAGAGGGGTTCGACAGCAGAAGACTTGGGCGCTGGGAAGGCTGATGCAGTGTGGGTTCACGGCCTTGGCTATGCAAAGTAAGTTCTTTTTTTTTCTGTGCAGCTATCTCTACTTTTTAACTCTGTTAATGTTTTTGGTGGTTTTATGCTTTATTGGTACTTTTCCTCTGGGCTTCTCATATATCTTTCTCCAACTCTATACAGAGCACCACGACCTTGGGAAGATCCTAGCACTCTTTCAGCCTCTCAGAAAGATGACACAGCGCCAGCACGCTTGCCAACAGATACATCAGGGATCAAGACCGTTGAAGATGGACCGGATGACGATGAGAAGGACCAAAAGAAGGATAGCCGAGAGGAAAGGAAACCTGCAAAGAGAGAGAAGGAAGATAGACACGAAAGGCGCGAAAAACGTGAGAGGCATGAAAAGAGACGCAGTCGTGATTCAGATGACCAGAAGAAGCACAAGAAAGAGAAGAAGGATAAAAAGAGGAGGCATGACTCTGATTCTGATTGAAAGTGGGTGGCTGGTTCTTCTTGTCACCAAAATCCACCTGCCTCTTTTGCAAGAGTTAACTCTATTACTTGTTTTGCGCTTTAATCATGGAATGGTAAAAGGAAACTATCAATATGTTTAAGTGTTGTAGAATATTGATGGCAATCACTTCCAAAACTGATCTGGTTTGTTAAATTACATATGGATAAAGTGATCTGATATCGTAACAAAACCAGATGCGTGTTTTAGCTCTTATCTGTGTTGATAATCAAAAACTATATCTTCAAACGTAAATCAGGAGGGCCTGGTCCAAGTATTCCTTTCTGCTCACTAATCTTCCCTAATCCTTGTGATGAATCTTCGGCCGGTACAGTTGTCTCAGTGACTACCGACATTTCTCTCTGCGAAAGAAAGATGTCAGAAATGAGAGTAATTCCGGCAGGTAGTTGGAGACTAGTTGTATTAGATTTCTAACTATACACCCTAATACACTTTCCTCAAGTGAAAGGGTGTTCAAACTTCAAAGTAGTTAATACTTGTATATAACAAGTTATAACAAGAAAAAGGAACTTGCCTCTTCGTGATTACTGGAAACCTCAAAAAGTATTGGGGTTGTTAGAGGAGGTTCAAGATCTGGGTCAGGCTTCTGAAATATAAATGTCGCGTAGAGCCCTGCACAAAAGATGGGATAAATAAGTGACTAGAAAGGTATTAAAACTGGAGTTTAAATGAGATATGATTGAGTAAGAAGATGACAAGGTTACCTAACAAATCAAATGCTCGTGGAAGAAGTTTTCCCCTAGGGTCAACTAAGTTAGGGCCAGCATTCATCAGCAAGTTTGTGAATAGGGCTCTGACAATAAGAGTTGAATAGCATCAGCAATGTGATACAACCTTAGAAAGAAGCAACTAAATAAATACAAACTCTCATGATATAAATATGAGAATATAGAAGCGTTGTGAGATGTTGGAACCTGTTGTCGTCGTAAAAATCTGTTAAACTTTGAATCTCCACATATTCAAGGCCAGCCTCCCTCGCCAACCTGCATAAAAATACAAAAAAAAACTAGATGACCGAGGATGTATGGATTGGACGTCTATTATAGCTCAACCAGAAACAATCACAAGCAGGATTGCAGAAAGAATCTTTTTATAACTGGAGTCTAAGAATGAAGACAATCCCCTAAGTCAACAAGTGCACACTGTTGATATAGTAGTGCCATATCATCCAATCAGTGTTCCGTTTGCTGAACAAAAAGGTGAGATAATGGAGCACGAGAATACACCTGATTAAGCTTGGGAAGTGAACCAAGCAATGGTCTTCACAAGCATTATCACCAGAAAATTTCAGCTGGTACCTCTTTCCAAACAGTGGAAATCTGAGATGAAAATATTAAACGGTCTAATTTCAGAAACGGAAGTTGATGGGAAAATAGAACTTTTTCCGCAGAAACATACTCACTTTTCTTCCTCCAATTCGAAAGTGATCATGTAACTTTCAGACCGAATGTAGTTGGGAAAAACATTAGGCTTCGTCCCTCCGCTCCTATTGTGGTATGCTTCGACATTTTTCTGGTACTTTGCCCTGTTTGACCAGAATGTTTAGGAAAGCAGTCAAATGTCGATGAATTCAAAATCTTAGTAACAATTAACAGGAAACATTAGACAATTAGGTACTCAAAAACGGAAAATACAAACTTGGAATCAATCAAGATGCTTTCTTGTGTAAACTTTCTAAACATCATTTAATATTACACACAACAAACTTGGTGGCAGGTATTTGGTAATAGGTTCCATACACAAGCAGAGCGGAAAAAAGGGATCCAGAGCATGTAAATGAACAAGAGAGATTTTCTTGCAAGATTCACGGCAGTGAAACAATTAAAAGAAAGTGAGACGCAACAAGACAAGTCCTCTCTAAATACATTCAGCATACAAACTGGCAACAAGGACAGAGGAAGAGTGCAGGAGGATTTCAGGCCAAGAAACTATTTCATAAAAAGTAAATAAGAATACCAAAGTAGCATTATTTCATACCATATCGTAGACGAGTCAGGAGTAATACCAAAGAAGTAACCCCCCGGTTTCAGTAAACATGCAACATTAGCTAAGAGTCTTCTTGCACTCTCTTCAGTCTCAAAGCATAACTAGATAAAGCAAGAAGATTCTCTATGAATATTAGACCATCACATCCTTGCTATACTACATTACCATAGGCAGGAAAAACAAGAGAAACGAAAGTCTCAAACCTGGAGATGGCGCCAACAAGAAACTAAATCAGCCTCCCCCAGTTTCTTCTGTAGCTGGAATTCAAAATCATCCTGTCACAACAATAAAGCAAAAAGTGAAGACAATGACTAAGGTAGGTTAGAATCAGATGGAAAAACAAAGAAGGCCTCACCGTACAAGGATCAGCTTCAAAGAAATCCACATTGATACTCTTCCTCGTACTCTCCCAAGCCTCTCGTGCAGAAGAAATCCCAGAAGAAGATGAATCTAATGTTATAACAAATTCCCCCAAACACATGACTTTGCTGATTATACAACACTGAGTATGTAAATGAAAAAAAAAGTGTTTGTTGTACCAATTCCGATGTAATGACCAATCGAAGCAGCTTCCCATTTCTCGGTATCCGGAGCTCCGCCGCAATACAATTCGCAAACCTAGAGAGAAGTAAAAGTTGAGACTTTGTAAAGGAAATGGAGTTGAGAGGAAGATGGGTTGTCAGATACAGTTGTATAAGGATGAGCGAAGATGTTGATTATGGCCGTCTTGGCGAAATCGAAGAGACGATGATGACTCTGCTCCGATTTCGAACCCGCGAAGCCGCTCATTTTCTTTCTTCTCCGGCCAAGGTTTCGAAAATTAGTGTCCCACTGTAACACGTTTGATGCATTTGCATTGCCTAGTGTAATTCTTTCTCTTGTGTTTGTTACCTCACGATTACATATGGTAAAAAGATTGAGTAGATTGGGCTATTATGTCATTTTCTCGAGTGTTGAGGGGTTTTGTCACATTTTTTAAACAACTGAAAGTATTTGCTTCTTTTACTCGACATCGACCATTTTATGCTCTATTGTGCTTCGATATTTGAATTTTACATAATAGTTTCTTAAAGCTCTGAAACAAGATTTTACCAATGAAAATAACGTCATTTTTAAATCCATGATATTGTTATGAAGTAAAAAATGTTATTTCACCTGTTGTGTTACTAACAGCTGAAGTTATTTATTTCTCAGAGAACTGGGTAAACAAAAATACCTCAGGTATATACCAATTTATAAGAGGAATTGTACACCAAAACCAATTTCAGGTAGAATGAAAATTAATGAAAACATGTAATCAGAGCTTATATCCTGTAGACCAACAGTTATGGTTCTGGATGTGCACGTGGTTTGGCCCCAAGGTTTATTATGTAGCAATCCAAGATTCGGTTCAATCTCTCTCCCTCACAGAAGTAGTCTTTGAACATCCTCAAAGATGAAGTCTTCGAATATCCTCAAAGTTTAAACGCAGTTCAGACAAAAACGAAGCTGAAACGAAACCAGTATCCATAAAACCAATGAGTAACAAAGCGGAAACATAGTGAACACTATGCTGACAGACGGAATCGTCTTGTTGCCAATAAAAATCTATAAATGGTGCATTACCTCCAACTTGTCCATCAAAGATTCGATGATCAGCGGATAATGTTACAATCATTTTCGTTACTACTGAAGGCTTCTCGGATCCTGAAACAATGAAAAAGAACCTCGTCACAACCTCGTCCATGTAGCATCTCAAATTGAAAACCCAAAAGGGTGTTAGTTTCTCACCATCTATTCCAATAACTGCCTCAACCACTTTGTTTCCTCTACCAACTGCTAGAATTCCAGCCTGCATGACAATTGATGGTACTGGTGTTTATTACTCCAAAAACACATGTGCGTGCATCTCTACAAAGACTATACTAATTTTTTCATGCAAAATGCCCCAAACAAAAAAAAAAAAATTCTTCAATTTGTAATCAAGGGCGCATCATTACGGCATTGATTACCTGAGGGGGGTTAATGATTGCACAGAACTGGTCCACAGGATACATTCCGAGATTTGAAATGCTGAAAAACGATAAAGATTGGGTTTTTCAGTAAGTATGGAAGCTTTCACATGAATACAGGACTCCTTAAGGACTTCAAGTGATGAATACCTGAATGTCCCTCCTTGAAACTCATGTGGAGCAAGCTTTCCAGAACGCGCCTTTTGTGCCAACTCCTTAACCTACTCCACAAATCAAATAAGAAATTATATTCTATAACTTATACGCTGCACATAACACATGGTAAGAACTGGTCAAAGAAGCGGATTCCTCTATAGTCTGGCATATTCATTAAATTTCGGAGAAGACTATGTTACCTCTAAGGAAATAGCAGAAATAGATTTCTGGTCTGCGTTTCTGATAATTGGAGTCATTAAGCCCTGCAACAAATGCCAAGATGATGAGAGATAAACTATACAAGTAATCAGAAAAGCCAACACAAGAGAGTACCTTCTCAGTTGCAACTGCAATTGATATGTCAACATCCTCACACATAACAATATCTCCTTTCTCAGCATCCCAGAAAGCTGCCGAAACATTAAGGCAACGCACTTTAAGCAACCAAAAAAGAGATCTAAGCAAAGAACAAGGAGAGATACTAACACAGATCATGATGTCAAACTCAAAGTGAAAAAGATCCTACTCGTAACAACTAAAGCTGATTTCTAAAATTCATGACCGGTCTGCTATCTCAAAACATCTTTACTAAATATTCTCCACGAAGGGAAATGGCATTGCCGTTATTATTCCAACATGGATGCCGCAATGCCGGAAAAGGAAAAAAGTAAGATACTAATCTAGCTCATTAATAGGATTGGAAAACAATCATCGTTTCGTTACTTGTGGTAGCATCATTTACGAGGAGAATATCAGTTCTCACCATTAGCTTGGCGTACATTCCTCAGTGTGACTGCCACTCCTTTAATAACTATGTCATTGACCGACACTTTAACACCATGATTTTCTGTAGATCAGGAAACCACAGTTCAATTTGAGCCTCTCAATTTGTCAACAAAAATATGGAAGTGGGACAAGGAGCAGTCTGCAAACCTTGAAGTTCTTTTCTAAATGCAAGAAGAGGATCCAATACAACATCTGCAGGCACACTCAAATACTTAAACAGCAAATAAAATACACAAAGAGAATACAACGTTTATGGGTTACCAACCTGATGATAAATACAAATGGGGTATCTTCTGTTTTGATTCCAATAAACGTTTAGCTATAATCTACGAAGTGGAAAAAGTTATAAAGATATCAGGATTTCATTATGATCCTAGCAGCAAAGTTCAATGCTGAAAGTATGTTCCCCTTTAAGGATGAAACAATTTGCATCCACTCTCAGCAGTCTTAGATTAGAAAATAAAACTAGTTGATATTAAAAAGAATACAAATCAAGTGAATCGTAACCAATCCATAACATGCAGACTGTAACCGTAAAACCTTGACTGCGTGTTAATCAACTCAAAACAACATGCACAGGGTACTTATATCAACTACAGTCTTTCAATCAAAGTAATAAAAACATGTTGGCTTTTTATGGCAACTTGCGGTTCTTCAAACTGCCAAAGAAAGCTTTGAACAAGCCAGCATACTGAACATTGAAGGAAATTCAACCGTATCACATTGTTTTCATTGGAAGAGTAATTTAAAAAAAAAAAAAAAAAAAAAAAAAAAATCAATATTCTCCACATAAAGTGCAATAAATGTTAAATTACCTTGCGAATTTGACTATTGGGAAGATCTTCATAATTTTCTGACTGTGTCACAGAAGACTTTGATTCAAGCAGCGACGTGGAAGAGGATTTAATTGGCTGTTTCTTCTCCGCAGACGCCGATGTTTTAGATGTTTTTCCAGAAGCTATCGCAGCCACAACATCTGATTTCAGTAATGTACCATAAGGACCCGATGCCTCGATGGATGATGCATCCAATCCATGTTCTAGAATTAATATCTTTGCAGCAGGACTGATCTTTGTGAAGCCTCCTTTCCTCCCTCCAGATTTATTTATGACACTGTGCGGGGATTGTTTTTCTGTGGCAACCTCAGAACCACCTATGGAAAAAGACTTGACGGCTTCAATACTTTCAGCATCTTCAACCTACACAAAAGAAGTATTGGCTTCTTATATACCTTAATCTGCAAGCAATTGTAAGTGCAGACATAACTTTTACTTTGGGCACTACATAACATAGCATGGAATAAGAAGATAGCCTACCTAGCTACGCACAAACGCGCATTACACAGAGGCTAGTAAACAGCTGGATAAAATATACCATTTTAAGTTTTCTTGGATCAAGAAATCAGTTGATGTAATTTTGAACTAAAAGACTTACTAAAAGCAAAATTGGCTTTCCGACAGCCACATCTTTGGAACCTTCAGGCATCAGAATCTTAGCCAAGTATCTACACCCAAAGTCATCAATTAAGTTATACAATCTATCGATACAAAGATATAAAGATAACTCATCAGAATGCTAACATAGCAGTCCTTGCTTATACTGCAACTAGGACATGAAATCAATCATTACATCAGAGGTCAGTATCATTTCAACAGACCTTACTTTTGCAATCAACATTTTCTTCTCACTTAAACCAAAAAAAAAAAAGCAATAACCACATTTTATGAATGCTATATAGAACGAACGTCACCAGGCTGCACAGAAATGGAAACATTGTTTATGTTACAGGAATAAGACGGCAAAAATGTTTTATATACCCCTCTTCGAGACATTCAAATTCCAGAGTGGCTTTGTCAGTCTCGATCTCACCAATGACATCACCCACTTCAATCTGTTGACCAGAAAAGGAAAAAATCAGTACAGGCAAGTGCATAAACACTCGATTCCTTGTAGTGGAATTACAAAGCCGGTTTACTCTTCGGTCTTGGGTCACCAGAAACTAACCTTGTCACCCTCTTTTTTCCACCATTTGGCAATGTTACCTTGGTTCTACACAAAAGAAGTATTAGGGTCTCAGAATAGAAAAAATAGATACGTTCTAACAAAACAAGCTACACAGATATGGAATTTCATACCATTGTGGGAGAAAGCGCTGGCATTTCTATGACAACATGTGGGGGAAGATCTGATGTATCAGGCTGAACGGAATCTCTTTGTTTTGTGCTTTCTTCAGGTTTTATCTTTTGCAGACCTGATGTTTCCTCTTTAACATCACCCTCAATGGTAGCACTTTCAATGTCTTCTTCCTCCTCAACCTTGATTACAATTATATAGAATAACCTTAGACTCATCCATTAAACTTATGGAGCAAGAATTCAAAACATGACATGAGAACTCAATATGACAGAAGGTAATATTTAGAAGAAGAAACAGTATGAAGATTGATATCATGGTCATATTTTTACATAATAAATACTGATAAAGCAAACACCAAAAATCTCTGTGATTTGTTAAGTCTCCCGGGATGTAAACTCAGGAAACAAAAGAAACAGTACGGGACATGACATGAGAACTCAGTATGACAGAAGGTAATATTTAGAAGAAGAAACAGTATAAAGAATGATATCATGGTCATCTTAATATTGATAAAGCAAACACCAAAGATACCTACGGTTTGTTAAGTCTCCTAGGATGCAAACTCAGGAAACAAAAGAAATTGAAGAGGCGAGGAGCAGACTAGTTAAAGAAAACGGAACTCCCTTTGAATGTAGGTCAATGCATGCATCACTAGTTGCTTGGTTACTTTAAATACATACGACAGCCTTTGTGCTTACCATTATTGCAATCGGTGCATTAACAGGAATATCCTTTGATCCTTCAGTTACTAAAATCTTGGCCAGAAATCTACAGAACCAGGCTTCATTGTAAGCTAACTGACATTTGCATATACCAAATTTAACAGACACAAAATCAGGAAGCGGCTTCTTCAAAATTACCCTTCCTCTTGACTCTCATGTTCTACAGTGGCTTTGTCTGTCTCTATCTCACATAGTACATCACCCACCTCTATCTGTCAAGATGAACCAAAATACAAACCAAGTTAATGAGAAACTCCCCAAACCTATAATTTATTTGACAGCTTAATCATTACATTCTCGTCTTTCTTGTATAATGATTATTCTTAAATAACATCATACAAGTCAACTTAAGTTTTGTCAACCAAAAATAAGAAGAAAAATAGCCCCACCTTCTCGCCTTCTTTCTTCCTCCATTTTGAAATATTTCCATGACTCTGCAAAAGCTCGACAAACATAAAACAATGACTTTTTGCAGGAAGGCCAAAATTTCTTTACAATACTGAAATCCCATTTGCTAACCATTGTAGGAGACATGGCTGGCATTGTAATAACTGTCTGTGATGTGGGTCCTACAGCCCAAAGACAAATAAAATTAAAGAAAGAATCTGGTATAATTGATTGCATCTTCTGTTGCTTAAGAATACGGCTGGAAGAACAAATATCAGATAAAAGAGTGTTATGAAAACCTGCACCAACCACAACTTTTTATTTTTCCTAATTATAAGATAACTGGAAGTTTCGACTATTCTAGTCACCAACTTAATATTCGTTTCTTGGTGATTTTTATGACTATAGCAGTTACAAACTTGTTTGTGGGTTGGTTGAAAGATCAGATGAAAGCCCCATAAAATGATTTGTTTAGTATTTCAGTAGTAGAATTTCTTTGTAAACTTATTTATGAAGATCTTTATTGCATAAGATGACATAGAAATCTATGAATACCTGTAGATGAAAATTTTCGCACGCCAAATCGCAACTACAAGAAAACCAATGTATGTGAGAAAGAGGGATAGACGAAAATACAAGAAAAAAATGAGTGTTAAATGTAAACTTACAATGGATTTGGGAGGACTATCATCCATTCTTGTAATCATATCTATCGAGGCAGACCTGGACATGTAGATCAGACAAAATCTGAGAAAGGACGAACACAGATTCCCCCAGACTTTTAACAAAAACGACTTCATGTGAGTCATGAATAACACATACAAAATGAATCACATAACCATCTTAGTTTCGGCTTATACATACCTCACACCATTACTGCTACAAATCTTGTTGTCGGAGTGGTATAGTCCATTCGAAAAGCTGAATCAGAGAGTTTATGGTGAAATGTATTGGAAAGCTAAAGAAAGCACACCAGTTTGCGCCTCATGAACAGAAATATAAGAAGTTTCGTGCAAAAGAAAATCTAGCAGAGAAAAATCCATTCCTAAGTTCTGGGAGTTGATAATCTAACACCTATTAATGGTTCTCGCTGCAATCTACTCAACATGAACAAATAGGTAGGTTGATTAAACGTTTGGAAGATAATGCAGCTAGGATGATAACTTTTACGAATGTTTTTAGAACCCATTGCCAGTTCTACTCGACAATCTATTGTGCTCACTGTGTTTTCCACAAAGGAAGTAACAAAAGGGGACTCGGAAGTCGGAACAACCAATCACAAAAAGGAGTGAGGCAGAATATATTATCTCAAACAAACAAACTATTCACCAAGTCCAAACGTTTGAATAAGGAAACAATTGAAAACACATGATCTATGTTTTTTCGAAACTTGGCAGACAGATGGTATCTATTATGAACAAACAAGAACATTATCTAGCTCAAGGCTATACTGGAAGAAAGGACACTCCTTTATTCTTCACTGCGAATAACATGAAACTGAAGTTTCCTCTAGTAGACTAGAGAAGCTAAACTCGTAATACCAATTCAGAGAACAAAATAGTTCAATCGATCTCAACGAAAACAGATTAGCATTCTCTATATCCATAAAATTGTTAGTCATCCAAAATCCAACTCTTAAACATCACCGAAAAGTCAATGGAATATTGGCGAAATTGAAGTGAAGGACCAGTTTACTAATCAAATTCCCCAGGATCACAAATGGGAGAGCAACATCAAAACTGTCCAAAAAGAGGCGGGACGAGAGAGAAGAAGCGTACCGAGTATGAAATCCGGAGGCGGGAGCGAGCAGACGAGCTCGGAGAAGTGAAGAAGTGCGGGCGATCGCGGCGTGTCGAAGGAGTGGAAGCACCATGACACAGCACTTCGAGAAAGAGGAGGGTTCGTCGTCGAATCACAAAAAATGGGAGAGAGACGATGAAATCGAATCAAACATTAATTTTGGTCAGATCGCTGCGACGACGGAACGAACGATTCTCGTCATTCAAAGTTTTCACTTTTCAGATACGTTCCGGTCCGGCCCGGATTAAAAAACCGGTAATCGCTATTGAACCGGAAATTCACATATGTATAGAATTTGAATGGGAAAATTGCAAAAAAAAAAAAACCAAAAATATTTTATTTTGATCAAAAAAGTATTCAAATTATCGAGGTGGCTAAACAAAACCTTAATTTTTCATTGATTCGGCAAAAAATATATGAATTATGAAATGGTCAAACAATACTCCAACAGTCCAACTCCTCGTTGATTCGACCAAATTAGTAGACCGTTAACCCATGTAACAGATTTATTAGATGGCGTTGTTTGACCACCTCAATAATTCGGGTGTTTTCTGGCCTAATCAACAACGAGTTGAGGTAGTGTTTGATCACCTCAATGATTCGGGTATTTTTTGGCCAAAACGAGATAGTTTAGATATTTTTTGGCAATATTTTTTCCCGTATTTGAATGCTTGGTTTAAGTGAAAAACCAAAACCGAAAATTTGCAAAGACGGGAAAAACAATTGTGGTGTAGATTAATGAGGATTGTACGGATCCGTAAAAATTATACGGATTGTGATCTATAGGCTTTTACGGTTGACTTTTTTGGTCGTAGAAATTTCGCCTGTAAAAACCTTTTAGTTATACGAATCTCACCATCCATTAACTTTACATCCTCGAATAAGATATTGGGAGGTCTTTCTTTCTCCTCAACATTAGCATTTTTGTCTTTCATATTCCACTCCTTGATCTTATTTCCTTTAGCATCAAACATAATGTTTGAAGAAAGATTCAGTAAAACATACTTTTGGCACATATTTAGATTTTTGGAATATTAGTTTTGATTCGCATCCAAAATTATTATTTTGAAAATTATGGTTTATTGAATTTCATTTTGATTCAATATAAATATATGATCTTATAGGGAACCCTAAACTAGAAAAATGTATAGTCAAAGTTCAATGAATATGAGATGTTAATATATATAATGTTTGCAAGATTCCTTATATCATTGGGATTGAAAAGCTTTCGGATGAAATAGTTTTGGAGGAAAAGTCTTTACGAAAGCGGCCTCAGAATCTCATATTGTGGTATGAAAATATAATGGCGCCTATTATCAGTAATAACTAGGAGACAGAGATGCGAATAACTTTCATTCATATCAGAGAAGGAAGCAGACTACTGACCCAAACATGCTTTAGTAGAATAAGAGGTGCCTGTTGTATTTCACCATTCTGAAAGGGTAAAGAAGACAAAAGATTGAAAGAGTAACAGTAGAAAGAGTGGCAATAGAAAGAGATGCAGTAAAAATTGGTTAAGATAACATTATTGTCTTTTTATGTTTATTTTTTTCATTTTTTTGAATTATTACTTTTATATTATTATTCATTTGGAACTTTGTTAATCTATCTATTTCTATGTTAGATTCAATTTCACCGCTAAATCTAACATTTTTGTGAAATCATTAATGCAACCATATTTTAAATTGTACGAAATATGAACTCTCACATTGGATTAGTAAACTTTTCAACCACAATTTTAGCATAAAACATAACGTTTGAAGAAAGATCTTAAATTTTCTGGAATATTAATTTTGATTTGAACCCAAATTTTTTTTTTCATTGAGTTTTATTTCGATTCAATACAAATATATGATCATATAGGAAACCCTCACATAATTAATTACAAACCTAATTTTTTAATAAACTAGAAAAATATCTAGTCAAAGTTGAATGAATATGAGATGTTAATATATATAGTAATTAGATTATACCTTTACATAAAATGATGATTTTAATATTACATCGATTCTAATTGAATAATTTTCATTATTTTCTATCTATATTGTTATTTACGTATACATGTATATGTGGATAAAAACCCATCTCGAGTACCTAATTAAATATTTTACGACATTGACATGTAAGGAAAGGTTATAAGATTAATTAGAAAGATGCAAGTATTGTATTAAGAAAACGGCTTCATAATATAAAAAAATCTTCATTCTTCATAGCGTGTATTATGAAAACATTTGTCGTTTTCATGTATGTAAGCTAATCTATCTAACAACGATTACATTTCATCAATTGAGAAAATATTTCTCAATATCAATATGACAATATCTCAACTTATAATTGCTTTATTTGGAAGTTTAATATTTTAAAGTATTGGTTGGCCAAAACTCTATTTTACTGATTTATTCACCAACAAATAGTGACAATAAAACAATGAAAAGTAATTTTTTTTCATAGACAATAATAACACATATTTTGTTGTAGAGATCATTAAATTTTTTTATTTGGAAAGCATTTTGTTATGGATAAATTTGGATATAATCAATCCGTATTCTCATTGACCATGCATAGGTGATGTTTATAGCTAATAGACTAGTCGGTTGTAGTATACAATATTTTTCTGGCCTCAACCGCTTACAAAACTTGTCATGGCTTTCTATGCCAAAATCATTGTTTTTATTTTATTTTATACAGCTCAACAAAAAAATGGTGGTATTTAAATTCGAATTAAATATTAAACTGAGTCCTAAAAATTCAATTTAAACTTTTTTTTGTTTTTTTGAATGCCTGAATTTTCTGAATGAGATAAAAATACACGATTAAATCTGAAATCTGTGTGTATTCTAAAATTTAAATATATCCGGTTTCAGGCCTAATCAACCCCAATGGCAAGTGTGATCAGGGAAGCACGATGTGAACGTACTCGTATTAAATTTGGCATCGAAACAAGGATCAAAAGGAATATCCTTTCCCACCAGCGTGCTTTGACTTATCTAATTATCTCGCGTACTGCGTAGGCACGATTATCAGCTGTAACTACAACGCAAATCTCCCTTTCTTTCTTCTTTTGTTCAATCCCATTAAATTACACAACAAAAGTCTATCTATCTGTCCAAATTTCCAAAAGTCAACTCATTTTTTGTTTTTGTTTTACTTTCTCTTCTCCTCCAGTGATTTTTCTTTAAAAAAAAACAAATTTTGCATATATATATATATATATATATATATATACGGATCCATATTATCAAGGTCGAGATCAAAAAAGGAAAGTCAGTCAATCAGAATGGAGATTGAAGAAGCGGGTCGTGAAAGTGGTCATGTTGTGTGTGGATCATGGATTCGTCGTCCTAAGAAAGTGAACTGGGTCCTAATCGCTAAAGCTGCTAAACGCCGTGCCTCTTCTCCAGCTCTTCTTCACATCTTCTCTTTCGATCCCATCACTAATTCTCTCTCTTCCTCTCCCTTGGTAAATTCTTCTTCTTAACATCACTAATTTTTTTTTTTTTTTAAATTGGTCTGTTGAAACATGTAATGGGTCTGGAACAAATTGAGAGCTTTAGCTTGATTCTTTGGATTGGGAAATTTCGGGTTGATTGTGGAAGAAATAGGGTTTTTCTCTTTCATGCCGACATGTATTGAAGTTATGTTCTTTTGATTCTTAGGAAGTAGGACACAACCCTTGTTCTTTGGGTGTTTACTTCTGTGGATTAATGAAAGCAAATTAACCTGTTTCTTGTTTGATTAAAGGCAACACATACTCTTAAAGAGAGTGATGGTGATCCTGTGGCAATTTCAGTGCATCCTGGTGGAGATTATTTTGTTTGTTCAACCTCCAAAGGTGGTTGCAAGTACGTTTCTTTCCTTTCTTTTATCGCCACAAATTATGATCGATTAGACATTTTAGTAGTGTCTTGCTCTGATACAAGGTTTCTAATTTCGCCGAGCTGGTATAGTTAAACCTATGAAAGTGTTTCGATCTAGTCTTGAGAACTGTACATCAATTGACTTCAAGTGCACATTACTTCTTTGATTACATGAGACTTGTAATAATATCTTCCAACCACTGCCTTGGCTGATGTAGATGTGTTTGTTATATATCTGCATAAACATTTGTTGGAGATTGCCGTTGGTTTGCATCCATTCTACTATTTGATGCTTATATTATCTTGATCATTGTCTACACAAATTTGTTTATGGTTTAGATGGTAAATAGAATTAATTTCAATTTCAGGTCATTTGAGATTGTGGCTGGAGCAAAAGTTGTTACTATCTTAGCCAAAGAACTCCTTCCTCTCCAAGATGCGGGACTACAAAAGTGTATGGCCTTCAGCTTCGATGGCTCTAAATTAGCTACTGGGGGAGCGGTAAGGAGGGGCCACAACTGCTTTTCTTTACAAGGGCCTTACTCTTCGCTGGTGCGACAATTTTTGTTGTGGCTTTCTTACTATTACCTATTTTTCAGGATGGATGTCTCCGAATTATGGCGTGGCCAAACCTACGTGTAATTTTGGATGAGCCCAAGGCTCACAAATCTATCCGGGATATGGATTTTAGGTAACAACCGAAATCTTCTTCTCCCGTTATCTCTCCTGTTATCTTACTTTTAGAGCGTGATTGAGCTAGCGAACGATGGCCTGCTATAAAGATCTGGGACTTGGATCATACAACACATATAGAAGTAGAAGTAGATTGTGAAACATAGCTGAACGTGTGCATCTCTCTCATATATGCGTCCTTTTTTGTAGTCTTGACTCAGAGTTTTTAGCCACCACGTCAACTGATGGATCAGGTAGAGTATGGAAAGCAGAAGATGGTGTTCCTCTGTCAACTTTGGAACGTAATGGGGTAAGTGATAGTGAGAGTTTTGAGGTTGGGAATATTCATCCCTATATTTCCAAACCAATAATTTCCACTGAAATCTTCACAAAGGATGAGTTTTACGTCTCTGATTTTTTTTGAGTAACATAATTCTATCTTTGACTTGTGTTTGTCTGTGCTACTAGTTCCTTTGCCCTCGTATAGCTAGGCTTATCTTTGAGAATTTCAAGGCGTTAAATCAACTATATATATGTTCATTTACACGTTTGTGCTATCTTCAAAATTCATAAATATATTGCTTCTGTTTATTTCCTAAATTTTTTATATCGTCATGTTTGCAGGATGAAAATATCGAATTGTGCCGTTTTTCCAAAGATGGAACAAAACCTTTTTTGTTTTGTGCTGCTCAGAGAGGTACATAATATATCTGACACTCGAGTAAACTATCACAAACATCACTAGCAAATTTAAATTCATAACAACATATGAAATCTCGTAATGAATTGGAAACAGGTGAAACCCCTGTGGTCAATGTTTATGACATTAGCACGTGGAAGAAGCTTGGGTTCAAAAAGCTGTCAAAGAAGACTGCAACAACAATGGATGTGAGCCTGGATGGAAAATATATCGCTTTGTGAGTGTTTCTTCAGCCGTGACTTGTTACTGCGTTTAGGGTCCTGATTGTATAAAGCATAACTTTGTATTTGCAATTTTATTTGCAGGGGTGGCAAAGATGGAGATGTGTCTGTTGCTGAAGTTAAGACGATGGAAATCTACCACTACAGTAAGAGGCTTCACCTTGGTCAATCCATTGCTTCACTTGAGTTCTGCCCTACTGAAAGGTATGGATAAACAGTTAAAAAGATTATAGAATGCCATAGACTCATAATAATATCAAAACTCTAGTAGTTTCTGAGGTGGATTCTAGGCCGGTAGCTTTTTCTCTCAGCGATTCAGTCCAATTAGTCTTTGTTTCTTTGTGTATGTAATCGGTTCTTTGTGAATGAACTTGGGGAATAGGGTTATGCTGACAACTTCGAGCGAATGGGGTGAGATGGTAACCAAACTCAGTGTACCAAAGGAGTGGAAAGGTTTGTTGCTGATCTCTCTCTCTGCATATGGGATTAGTGCACAAACATATTAGACACGTCTCTCACTCATATATCTATATCTGTTTGATGTTGCAGAGTGGCAGATTTATGCATTGCTGTTTTGCTTGTTCATGGGATCAGTCATTCTTGCATACGTTTTCTTCGAAAACTCAGATTCGTTTTGGAAATTACCAATGGGGAAAGATCAAAAAAGACCAAAGATTAGTCTTTTTGGAGGTTCCTCTACACCTTCTGAGGATCATAGGAAGTGGAACTTGGACCTATAGAAGCATTATGTAAATCCACGAGACATATTTTTTGTAAAACTTGTTGCACGTTTTCGTTTTCTACTGTACTCTGAATCTGTCTCACATGTAACTCTTGTGTTATGGAGTTGCATTCATTTTGCTGTTTCTGCTTCATTTGTTTTATTAGCCACTGATTGATTTATTATTACCTCTGATCTTTTTATGTTGTTATGATGAATGGTAAGCGTATAAATAAGTTGCATAAGATATTTTTACACGTGAATTGGAGTTTTGATAAAAGGGATGCCACATTGAAGTCGGTAAGCATATAAAGACATGATGACATCACAGTGGTCCCCTAGCCCTTGAAAAATATCAAAAATAGTAAGGCTTGGGATAAAAAATACAGTTACACCATGGCATGTACCATATGGACTATGGAACGGCTCGTGGACCAAAAAACAATGGACGGTCTATACGATGCAACCAAAGCCAATGAAATGTCACATGAACTGATCAGCATTCGTGTTAGCGCTCACTGGCAGTAAAGGAGCAATACTTTAGTCAGTTTGAGGGAAATAGAAGGGGGTGTTTTTTATCATAAAAAAAGTTTGGAGCATAATTTTAATTATGTCCCTTTACGTACGAAACAAAACAAAAGTAATTGGGGTCCCATCCCAATTTCCTTGTCGCGATCCTCACAGTCGCACACTCACTCACTCACACACACACACAAGCAATTTTGGGACCTGAATTTAGATTTGAGCAAGCTTCCTTTTCTTCAGCTGATATTTTTATTTTTCTACACTCTCTCTCTCTCTCTCTCAAAATGAATTGCCTTCAGAATCTTCCCAGGTATCTTTCAGAAATTTATCTTTTCAGTTGGCTTCTTTGATATTGTGTGTTGATCTTTTACTAATTTCAGATCCTCAGTCTCTCCTCTCTTGGGTTTCGCGGGAAATCAAAGAGATCCTTCTTCGTCTTCTTTGAAGATGCTGGTATCATCTAATTTCTCTATTGATTACCAACAACAATTAAAAGGACCATTTTTTCTTCCGTCTAACTTTCTCAAAACTCGTTTTGCAGCTACCAATCAAACCCATTGATGCTAAATCTCGACTTGTTTTACAGGTACAGTCTCTGTCTAGTTGTTTAATTGTCAGAGAATGTTTCGCTTAGATGCGTTTCTCTTGGCTTAAAGTATTGTTAATCAGTGCGTTTTTGGTGGTTTTTGCTTGCTTTGTTGAAAACTTGTGAAAATGTTTGAGTGTAGGCGGTTTCAGATTCAAAATCGAGTTCCGAGATGAGTGATGTTTCAAAGAAGGATGAGAAATCGGATGAATATAGCCAAGACATGACTCAAGCCATGGGTGCTGGTACGTTACTTAATACTTACATATGTCCAATACCACTGAAATGCTAATGGGATTTGGTTTGTTAGATTGTAGACTACTCTTGCTTTCATCCTTCATCTAGATTACTTTTGTTCATCTGTCTTCTATGTAACCCTATCTCTTTTGCTTTTTCCTTGCCACACTTTTTCTCTTCTCCTATATCATTCTTATTTGTTTTCATTTCAGTTTTACATTATAGGCACGAGTTAGGAATGAACTACACCTTTCTCAGTCCAGATTTAATTGTCGGATCCTGCTTACAGGTTTTCTTCATATCCTTCTCGCAGATGGTTAATGGTTTCAGAAGTGTGTTTCCTTCATAGTGTTCTTACTATCTGTTATTTTTGGTTGCTAGACCCCTGCAGATGTTGACAAGCTTCGTAAAATTGGTGTTAAAACCATATTTTGCTTGCAACAAGATCCAGACTTGGAGTATCCTTCCAAGTTCCTCTTTTTCTGGTCATGTTTATTTTTTTCAGTTTCGTTCAGTTTGAGTGAGGAAGAATGGTTTGCAGAGACCCTTGACCAATACTTCCAGATACTTTGGAGTAGATATAAAAAGCATTCAAGCATATGCTAAGACGTGTAGCGATATTGAGCATATTCGCTGTGAAATAAGGTTAGGCATTGGTAATGCAACAAGCCATGATTTATTACTTTTATGCTTTTTGATGATTTGGCTATGAATTTGTGATAACTTGGCTTTAACTGATAGGATATTTATTGAGTATATTAAGTTGGGAAAGATCATGAGAGATCTTTTCTTATTGCTTAAATAGACTTGATGTAGGAAGTTTGTTTTTTTTAAAACATCAGGTCAGCTAAGGGAGATAGGGTTTATAGATTGTTGGAGGGTAGTCTCAGTTATAACTTTAGCAAGAAATCTTTAAATTTCTTTTTGTCTTGTGTATAAAGTGTTACATTTTCCTTTTCCCTTTGCGATCTTTACTCTTATCACTTTTCCTTGAAAAAAATATCGTATATACAAATGAAATTTTGTTTCTAGGGGTTGTAGACTCTGTTGGCAATTACTTTTTCATTTTGTCCACCTTCGTCTGTTTGCAAACTAAACTGAAAAGTTAGTCATCATCCCATTCATACCAATTGTCTTTACTGCTAAAGACTTGGAACCTTTGTTATCCCATTTCACATATACGAGGTTGTTCACAAGCAATTGCATTATATAATTCTTCACGAACACACTCATTCACAACTTTGGGCTTGACAGTATAATCTTTGATGTAACAGAGACTTTGATGCATTTGATTTGAGATTGCGCCTTCCTGCCGTAGTTAGTACGCTATACAAAGCTGTTAAGCGAAATGGAGGAGTTGCATACATACACTGCACTGCTGGAATGGGAAGGGCCCCTGCTGTTGCGGTATGTTGCAGAAACCTGTTATTATGCTCTTCTCTTTTTCTCTGTTTTCTTTCTGGAGCATATATATCACTGCGCGTCTTCCATGAGCGTAAATGCATTGCTTTCCAATACTAAAGCAATGTCTCAGTTCAGTTATAATCAACACTGGTGCAAACAGTTATCTTTTATATTGTGCTTCTTTAGTTGCCTAATGAAGGAATGAACAAGTATTGAGTTTTGGCTGACTAAAACTGAGATGGAATACCTTATTTTATTTACAGTTGGCATACATGTTCTGGGTGCAAGGCTGTAAACTTATGGAAGTTCATAGAATACTTATGGTAAGATATTAATTTACTTGATACCTATTGGTAAGATACTAATTTACTTGATCACGTTCAAGTAGTGTTACTGCCTGTTATATTATGTGAGGAGTTTTGAGATTTTGTTCTTCTCCTATTGAGCAATGATTATGACAACAGAAATACAACCGCACACATAAAATTGCTTTATACAACATCTCTGAAATTTATGGCAGAGCAAAAGAACGTGCTTTCCAAAGTTGGATGCTATCAGAAATGCAACAATTGATATTGTGAGTCATTCTCAAATTTTCAGAATGCTTACTCATAAGTTGGTAACTTCTCAGTTTACAAATGGTCGCTTAGTTCCTTGATTCCTGATTATTGTTTTCTGGTATATGGATAAAAGCTTACAGGACTCAATAGAAAAGTTGTTACACTGACACTGAAGGATAAGGGGTTCTCCATAGTAGAAGTTTCTGGCCTTGACATTGGATGGGGACAGGTGAATATGTCTCCTTTATACTCAAATAATATGTTATCATGCATTTCTCTTAATAGTATGATGTGCCATAGAGGCTTAAAAGCTAGGATGTCCATTTCTCATTGCTATCAGAAATGGCAAAACTGAGTGTTGGATAAAAACTCTCGTTTTCTGATTGTGCCAAATTGTTAACGAGAATGTAACGCAAATGTTTTGTTCTATTTTCAACAATTTTCCCTTTATATAGAGGTTACCTCTAACACTGGACAAGAGTACGGGATTCTGGAGCCTAAAGAGAGAATTGCCTGTGAGTATATTTCTCAATGAACTGAAAAGCTTAGTGTCTGCTTTTGTTATCATTTTCTGACCGCTAAGGCAATTGTGAAACTCAGGAAGGACAGTTTGAATATAAGTACATCATAGATGGTGTATGGACACACAATGAGCTTGAGCCGATTATAGGACCTAACAAAGATGGCCATACCAATAATTACGCGATAGTAAGTGTCTGTCTCTAAACAAAGAGGATTCGGATAAGTTTTGATGAATTATTGAACGAGGTAATGTTGTTTTAATGAAACAGGTAGTGGATGATCCGACGAGTGTGGATGGTGCAACGCGGGAGAGACTAACGAAAGAAGACCCTGAACTTTTAGAGGAGGAACGCTTGAAAATAATCGAGTTCCTGGAGACTTGTCCTGAGGCAGACGCTTGAGAGTTGAGAGAGCATCCTTTTGAATCTGTGAATGTGAAACTTACTAGTAACAATAAAATGCTTTATGTGGGTAATGCATAAAGCTATGTGTATAGCTTAACAAGAATTACATGTTGTACTATGTACTATGTGTAATATATTACATGAGATTAAAGCTCTTTAATCTTTTCAATTTCGTTTCATGTTCACCATGTTAAAATCGGCTGAGGGACTAAATTGATTTAAAAAAGTCTTGTGGGTATGAAAACAGATGGAAATATTAGAAATGAGCCAAAACTGTAAGCAAAAGAAAGAGAGATGTACGATAATGCCCCTAAAAAGTTGAAATAATTACCAAAACTCCCGCTTACGCCTCCCAACAACACTCCCACTGCGTTGTCTGTGTGCATTGCGTAGGGTTTTAGTCCGTTCCGCAAAGATGACCCGTGAATTCTAATTTCTCTCTCGCGGTTGCTGGTAAAACCCCAAAAGACTTGCTTTCTCATTTCTCTTTTAAATGATTCTGTTGTACTCTCGCTTTAATGTGTTGAGAATTTCGCTTCGTCTGTTTGTAATGTTATCTCCGTTGTGCTGTTTTGCTAAATCAAAATTATTTGTTTGGGAATGATGAACTAATCGGATCTGTGTTAAGGATTTTGTTTATTTGATGGTAGACTTGTTATGTTTTTGAGTGCTTGTCTGTTTCTGATTTCGCTTTAACTCTTATGCAGAAAGATATATAGAACAAAGAGAGAAACATGCACTCTCTAAAGACTACTTGTGCGGGGCAAATATTTGCTTTAGCTAAGCCACATGATTCTGTAGGCAAGAGGACCCGTAATCGGATTCCCAAAGAGGAGAGAAAGGCACTTGTTGAATCTTTCATTAAGAAGTATGCATCTTTATCCTTTCCCTTAGTCAGAATCTTGAGTTTTTTTTTTCCTTTTTTCAGACGAACTTGTTGTAATTGGTGACTGTTTTCAGGCATCAGAGCTTAAACAATGGGAGTTTTCCTTCACTTAGCCTCACACACAGAGAGGTGGGTGGATCTTTCTACACCATCAGGGAGATTGTCAGAGAGATTATCCAAGAAAATAGAGTCCTTGGTCCTGGTGACATGGTTTTCGAGGGAAAAGGCTCTGACCATTTGCCAGATGAAAGTCTGTCAAGCTCAGTCTTGATGGATCCTGTGCCCCCTTTATCTTTGCCTCCAGATGGATTTCATTCTGCATCAGATTATGACCATACAATTTCTTCTGAGGCTGGGGAGAGTAGGTCACCTGACAAGGGGGAAAGCATTAACGGTAGCCAGGTTGGCCTGCAAAATTTAGGATCTGATGTATTGAATCGCGGGGAAGTGAACGGAACTCAAACTTATAAAGAAGACGTAGAGTTGCTTGTACACCAGTCGGTGGGCTCTACTGACATATCCAGGACTCAGTTTGAAGCATCTTGCGGTGAAGTAAATGATAGCAACCATGATGCAAGGCTGCATGATAGAGTGCAGACAACGTACAATAGTTTTGCCACCAAACCTCAGGATGAAGAACTCGGTGTGGATAACAAAGACAAGGGATTTGAGTCAGTAGACTCAGAACCTATTAGCAGCGACCGAAATGATGCTGGAGCAGCCATGACCGAAATGGCCAACCTGACGATGAGCACAGCAGGCACAATTGATATACCGGTAGAAACAGTCGTGGAGACTTTTCCATTAAGTTCTGTGACTTCAACAACGGAATCATTGGATGTACAGCCTAGTGAGTTGGATAAAGTTTGTGAGGGTGGGAAAGAATCTGAGACAAATATAGAAACTGAGAGCAGCATCATAAACCCTGTTGACCTTGGAGAGATCTCTTCACCAACTTCTGCTGTACTAGAAAACAATGGAACGGAAGTCATTTCTGGTCAAACACCAAACCATAGTTCTGTCCTTACGGAAAAGAAAGTTGGAGAGGAAAATATAAACCCTGCTTCTGTATATGTTGAATGTGTTGATACTAAAGAGGCAGTGGTTGTGAACATCCATGAGACCAAGGATTTTAGTAATGGAGCTCTGACAACTGAACAGAAAATGCAAACATCTGGCACTGAGGTAAGCTTCCCTAAGCATGTGTTTTCTTCATGGTGTCCCATGTGATAATTTCGTTGTGTTCTTTCTTTTTTTTGAGTAGTCAGTGTTGATACTCATTAGGGTGAAACATATATGTGAAACTGTTAGTTTATTGCTCTCAAAAAACTGAGTTGAACGATGAAAATCCTTACAACCTTTAAAATTGTGTAGCAGTCTGGAAGTTTTAAGAACGGCATAGCAAAAGTGGACACTGTAATTAGCCATGCTAGGAATGAAGTCGCACATGTAGAGAAGGCAACCATGGAAAAACAGAAACTTGATGCTTCGGATAGTTTCAGCTCTGAGAAAGGAAGCAGTGCAACATTAAACAGAATCAAACCGTGAGTAAACAAATTCTCATGTCTCACTTGTGTTGTGGGATTGTTGGTATATGTGTGCTTGGTTCTCTAGAAGTTTCACATGCTTACATATCAATTCTTGTTTTTCTTTGCAGCAAATCGTGGAAAGAGAAATCTAATAAGGCAGAGCAAGAAACAAATCCCCTTGTGGAGATTCTGAAATCTTTAGTGACAGCTTTCGTCAAGTTTTGGTCTGAGTAATATTACGATGTAGAGATCTCCTGGTTGCCTTTTAGTAGTAGTTTTCATTAGTGAGATGAAATATGGTTTGAATGTGCTGTTCCAGTTTTTGTGTTGAATGTTAAGGTTATATGTAATGAGTTGAATTTAAATATCGTTTAATCTGAGATGAAAATTAAAATGTTGAGAATAAGAGTCTTAATTTATTTTAATTCTGTGACCCCCTAAGTCACGAGGTATGCATTATTTTGTGTATTGGATCAGAGTTGTATGGAGACTTGGAGATTACATTGGTAAAAAAACTGGTAACTATTTGAACCAGCTTTGGTTTGGATACACCACACCAACTGAATGATGCAGCAAAACCCGCCACTTCAAAGGTGACATGCACCAAAGAAGCCATCTTTCTGTTACTTTTATTTGATTATTTAAGCAGAGACCACAAGGTTTTGATGCTTAGTGAAATGGAAAAAGAGGCAACAAAGATGGTGAATGGTGGAGTTGAGTACAAGTCGCACAAGAGCCGTCCCGATTTCTTCGCCTTTGTGAATTTGAAATACGTGAAGCTTGGATACATTTACCTTCTTTCTCTTTTCCATACCTTTTGCTTCTTCCTTCCTCCTCTTCTCCTTCTCTTCATCTTTGTTTCTCGGTTTCTCCCAGTCTTGGCTTTTCCTATTTCCATATTCTTCCTCCTCCTCATCTACCATTTTCTTACTCCTTCCTCTGTTTTCCTTCTCGATTTCTCCTGTTACCGCCCACCTGATCATCTCAAGGTCATGTTTCTTCTCTCACACCATTTTTTTCTTTCTTTCTCCTTCTTCTCATTATTGTTTTGTAGATGTAAACTGTACAGATCACGAAAAGTGAATTCATCGAGCTGGCAAGGAAGTCTGGTAACTTCAGCGAGACTTCCATTGAGCTTCAAAGAAAAATGCTGGATCAATCAGGCATAGGAGAGGAGAGCTACATGCCAAGAGTTGTATTCAAGCCTGGTCACAAGGTCAATCTTCGTGATGGCCGTGAAGAAGCAGCCATGGTGATCTTTGGAGCAATTGATGAACTTCTTGCGGCCACCAAAATCAATGTGAAGCATATCAAGATCCTGGTTCTAAACTGCGGAGTCCTCAACACCACACCTTCTCTGTCAGCCATGGTAATTAACCATTACAAGCTGAGGCATAACACAGAGAGCTACAATCTTGGTGGAATGGGATGTAGTGCTGGAATCATAGCCATTGATTTAGCCAAAGATCTTTTGAATGCACATCCAGGCTCGTACGCTTTGGTTGTGAGCACTGAGATAGTGAGCTTCACTTGGTACTCAGGCAATGATGTCACGTTGCTCCCGCCAAATTGTTCCTTTCGGATGGGAGCAGCTGCAGTTATGCTCTCTAGTCGGCGTATCGATAGATGGCGATCCAAATACCAACTTATGCAGGTGGTCATAACAATTCAACAAAAAAAAAAGTCTGGTTATCTTTTGCTTTATTCTTTGTTTTGACTGATGCTATAAAAAAGTGGTGAAATGAAACAGCTAGTAAGAACCCACAAAGGTATGGAGGACGCAAGTTACAAGAGCATAGAGTTGAGAGAAGACAGAGACGGGAAACAGGGCCTGTATGTATCTAGAGATGTAATGGAAGTTGCGCGACGTGCACTAATAGCAAACATCACAACGCTTGCTCGTCTTGAGCCTTCTTTTGAGCACATCTGTGTATTGGCATCGAATAAGAAAGTGCTTGATGAGATCCAGAAGGATCTCAAGTTGACGGATGAGAACATGAAAGCGTCTAGGCGGACACTGGAACGTTTTGGCAATACATCAAGCAGCAGTATATGGTACGAACTGGCTTACTTAGAACATGAGGGGAAGATGAAAAGAGGAGATAAGATTTGGCAGATCGGTTTCGGGTCAGGATTCAAATGTAATAGTGTTGTATGGAAAGCCTTAAAAAACATAGACCCTCCAAGACACAATAACCCATGGAATCTCTGAGGATTCATCTATACTCCCAAAAGTTAGTTGTGTATGACTAGTTGACTACAAGAATAAAAGTCATTTATACAAATAACGTGATTGCATTTGAACATATCCCTGATGCTGGGATCTCACATAAGGCGAAAAGATGCAGTCTGCTCTTTCTTCCCTCATCATCATCAGCTAAAAACTAAGCTTAATTATTTGACACATGAATAATGCACACAAGGATGAAACTTTGCAACCTTTTATATTATCAGGAATTTGTAAGAATGACATACTGTAGTAGCAAAAGTTTCAAGTGTAGAGGACACAGCAACCACTGAAAAAGGGGAAACTTGAAGATAGTTCCAGTCTCTTACACATATACACTACTATCTGGAGCCACTACACCTTCAAGTTTCCACCCACCAGGTCCAGCTAATGCAAAAGCCTGTGATACCAAAAGAAAGTAGTTTCAAATTTAAACAAAAACCAATCTCAAGCACATTATCTAAAAGTAATGTTAATTCCGACACAGGGACGGTATCTACAAACCTCTTCCCAAGAATTGCCAAAAGCCTGAAGCAAAGCAGCATTACAAGTTTTCAACTTAACAGAAGCTCCAGAGAGCATGGAGGCTGCTTCTTCCCAACCCTTATTATGCCCCATACACCTGTACCAAGTGGAGAAGAGTGTTAACTGAAAACGCAGCACAAGGAAGCAACAAAGAGCGATGAGAAACTAAGTAACTAACATGACAGTGGAGATGTCAGGTGTTGAATATGTAGAGACCATGTGTTGAAGATGGTCTGCAGTTTGGCCATCCATAGCAGCAATGGAGTAAAAGCTAGGAATGAAATGTACATTAGCCTCCATAAAGCCATCTACTTGTGCTTGCATTGACTTCAATGTCTCCCTAGTCCGAGTCGCATCACTGTAAACACACAAAAGGGTTTATCAATAACGAGACAAGAAACTGAAATGGAGCAAGTGAGGTGTTTGGAATCAAGACCTTGAGAGAATGAGTTGGGGAAGCCAACCAAGTGTGGAGAGGATTTGAGCAACTTTGGCAGCATCGGCTCGTCCAGCTTTAGTTAGAGGACGATCATGGTCTATCGTTGAAACAGAGAGAGAATTGAGATTTTTTCTTCCGATTTTGAGGAGAAGAGAAGAGAAAGAGAAGAGTATACCTCTGAGGGAAAGATGGTCCCAGGAACTGTGCGCGTGACGGAGAAGGATGAGACGGCGAGAGATTAAGGTTGAAGGAGAAGCAGCGAAGTCGAGGGCTGCACGAGACGGAGAAGGTGAGCAAGAATCGGCGGTGGTCCGGTAGGGTCCGCCCGGTCCGGCGGAGAAGAAGAAAGGAGGAAGACACTGTAACGGAAGCATCGCATCTTATCTCATTTTTATCTCTGCGTTAACTCATTTTAGTAACAAAACAGTAAAGTTGTAGTTTTTTTTTCATCAAAAAATTAGTTGCAGTGGCCATATATTTGTGTATAATTTGCAAAGTGGTTTTTGTACTGTGCTTAATTT
>OVAF01000501.1:0-38846 GCA_900406245.1 Odontarrhena argentea | reverse complement strand
AATTAGGCAAACGAATTTTTGGACTCTGTTATTTTACAAAAATTCAATTTCGGATCCCTTCAAAAATAGAATATATGACCTGCTTAAATACGAATATTTTTAATCTCAAAACGTGGATATTCAGGTATGTGTGTAATTTTTTTGTGATATCACCATTTTTTTACCGTTAATATGAGAATAAAAACAAGTGTGTTTTTGTTTTTAATAACGAAAATACTATTCATCTTAATACAGTTAAAACAAATAGTGTTAAAAAAATAAATTTATGTTGAATTTAGTTATATATATAAATAAATTGTACCTATTTATAGTTTTCATTTATAATTAAATTTTTATATATGTTTTTATTTCTCAACCGCTAAGTCCAAACGAAGTTCGTTTGCCAAACGACCTTAAAAACCTTCGTTTGGAAACGACGTTACAAACGAAGTTTTTCTCCGTTTGCAAACGAAGTTTCAAACGAAGTGTTGATTGGTAACCAAACGAAGTTCGTTTGCAAACGAACCTCGTTTGAGGTTACCAATCACCCATTAACTTTATTAACTTCGAAATCTTGAAAAACTTAATAAAACAATACAACTCAGACAGTTTGAGTTGACAGTTTGAGTTGTCTAATCAAAAGATATAATCCTAAAGTACATCTGCCTTCTGTAACAACTTTAAAGAATTAAAAAGTTTCTTTCTCAACCTACAGTAAAAAACTTGAAAAACCTTTTAAACTTAAAAAGTAAGCAACTCAGAGACTTGAACTGTCTAATCTCAAAATACACTCATAAAGTGTATCTTTCTTGCAGAACTAATCTTTAGCTCAACCTGTTAATATAACCTCAGTCCTTAACACTGCTCTTATCCATTTCCCACTGAACTTAGCCTTTTCTGAAACAACCTCTTACAGAAGTGAGTTCTCCTAATCCTTGTTCCTTTCCTTCAACATTTTCCCCTGCAAGGAGGATGACTGGACAATCCGATGATGAAGTCCTGCAGATGGCCCATGAGTTGTACACCAAGGAGCACAAAACAAAGTTTGAGTATGAGCATTGCTGGAGGGTGTTGAAAGATGATCCGAGATGGTGTAGTCTTCAGAACTCTAAAGGACAGGAGAGCTCTAAGAGGAGTAAGTTAGATGGTGAAGGAACCTACTACTCCTCTAGTTCTCACACAGATGCCACTGAACGTCCTCCTGGTGTTAAGGCTTCCAAGCGCAAGGGGAAGAAGGCAGTGGTGAGTGAATCAACACAGAAAAGAGCAGTGGAATATCTTGACAAGTTGTGGTCCATTAAGTTGAAGGACATAGAGGGGAAGGATATGCTAGCTAAAATGAAACTGCTGGAAAGGCTCATTAGGAAGAAAGCACTCACACCTACTGAACGCATTCTCGAAGAGAAGCTAATTGCACAAATGTTGGAGACTATGTAGTGTAAGATTGCATTTCTGTCTTTATGTAACTTGAGTCTGTGCTCATTCAACTTCTTTTGATATTTCTGCTGTTCTGGCTATGGCTCAAGTATGTTTGAAGTGAGTTTCTTGCATTTCCGTATTCTGTTTGTTAAGTCTAGCTGTACTCATTCTGCTTCTTTTAATTTTTCTTTTGATCTGGTATGGCTCAAATATGTTTTAACTGTGTGCTTGCATTTGACTGCTTTGGTACATTCTCATTTGTGTTTGGTTTTTAAAATGTGGCTTCGATGACTAACTGTGTGGTTATGTATATGGTTTCAGGTGGTGAGATGGAAGACATGATTTGGACTGTCTAATGATGGTATACTATAAGCAAACAAGACACCCATGACTCCTTGTTTGGTTTGTTTTTCTTTGCTTCTGTTGTATTGTAGTATCTACTAGTTGCTTCTGTTGTGTTGCAGTGTCCATGTGCTACTAGTTTGTTTTGTAGTCTGTACTCAAAGTCGTACCCTTGATGCAAACTTGTTTGCACTTGTGGTTTATGTAACCCTTGCTCTATATATACAAGTGAACTCTCAGGAGGAGCACTTGTAGTGTCTCCTTTATTTCATCTTTACGAAGAACACTCTGAAGTTTCTCAAGTTTTAAGTCTTCAAATTCTTTAACTTTGTATTCTCATTTTCATTTCATCAAGTTTCTTATTTTTGGTACTCTCGTCTCCAACTTCAGTTCATTAAGGCTAGTAAACGAGAGTTGAAGCCCAATCCATCACTCTAAAGTCTAAACCATTATCTCGTTTATCTAAACCATTCCAAAAATTTCTTTTGCAAATTTTTCAAAAATCCTAAACACTCAACCCATAATCCATCACTATAAACCAAAAATCTCTATGTAAACCACCCAAACAAAACCACAATAAAATCACAAAAGTGCTTTCCAAAAAAACCTATAATGCCGAGTTCACGAGCGTCGCCGGAATGAAGATAATGGCGTTTGGTGGTTATGAAGAATCTGTTAATAGCAAGGGTTAAATCCAGGATTGAATCTTGTATGGTTTAATTAATGTATGGCTACTTCTTTGCAATTGATTACTTGCAAACCAAGGCTTAACTTTCATTTTGTTAAGAGATTTCCTTTTTCAGTGTTAGAAAAATCAAATTAGTTGGTTTAAATCAATTGGTTCACTGTAATTATGTGAAACGAAGAAACTTAAATCATTTGACTAAACCGAGAGAGACTAGGTCAACTTAAGTGAAGCGGACTTGGGTTGATGTTCTTAGTTTACAAAAAGGAAAAGATTTTGACTTAGTCGCATAACTAGTAGTATTAATCCTTGCTAATTTAGTTTAGTAGGTTAATTAAGTGAAGAAAAGGAAAACATTTGAATTAATTCGATTAATAAGAGATTAGCAGAAAAAGGAAAGAAAAGGGATGGCCTTTATTAATAAACCCTATATATATATATATATATATATATATATCATAATCACACAGAGAGAGTGGCTACTTCGCATAATTTCTGAGTGCAAACAAATTAAAATTAGTCTCTTTGTTCTCTCTGCGAATCAATCAATCGAGAATGGGAGGAATGAAGAGGAAGATAGCGATAGAGAAGATAACGAAGAAAGATCCGAGAGCTGTTGCTTTCTCAAAACGGCGTCAGGGTCTTTACAGTAAAGCCTCTGAGCTTTGTCTTCTGTCCTCCAACTCACAAATCGCCGTCTTAGCGGCTCCCGTTTCTTCTAACTCACACGTCTCCTTCTACTCCTTCGGCCACTCCTCCGTCGATTCCGTCGTCTCTGCTTTCCTCAACAACGAGCGTCCACGGGAGGCTCCTCTAGGGTCAAGCTTTTGGTGGCAACAAGAGTCTCTTACTAAATCTGAGGATCCTAACGAATTGAAGTCTGCGGTGGACTCTCTCTCGAGTTTGTTGCAACAACTTAAGGCGGATTTGAAGAAAAAGGAACTTGCTTTACACGAAACTCATCTAGACGCCGAAACCCTAACTCTTCAATCAAATCTCGAGGGCTTTTCCAATCACAGTGAAGTAGAGGAACAGCTCCTAGCGGTTTCAGACAACAACAACAACAACGAGTTACTTGGGAACTTGGATGGGTGCGAAGAAGAGTTTAGTCTTGATCATATATTTGATTTTGTGACGGAATCTCAAGGTAACCCGATGAATTTGGAGATGGATAATCAAAATCTTTGCTCTGCTTCAGAAGAAGATGGAGCATTGGTGATGGTTCAGGGAAATAATTTGGATGAGGGTCAGATGGTAACGATTTCTGAAAGCAATAACAACATCATCAGTGAGTTACCTGCTGGAAACATGGATGGGTACAATCAAGAGGTACTGGAATTTGATCCAATCACTGAGTTTGAGGATGACTCGATGGTGACCACAAATCAAAATCTATGTTATGAGTACTATGAAGGTGCTGAAGATGGAGGTGCAGTGGTATGTCACAGAGACATTAATGATGAAGATGATTTATTCTTTTCTAATTTTTTCAATGACTTAACTCCCATTGTTGCACTTTAATTGATGACAATTATATTGTGTGGACTGAAATTCGGTTATATAACTTGTACTAGAAATATTTCCTTAACTAATCAAGTATCCATTTTATCTCTTTATCTTATTATTATATATGTGTGATATTTTCGCATCTTACCAAAAAGATCATTCGAATCTTATAACTAAATGAGTATTAATTACAACATCATAAAGCATATGTTTAGTAACATGAATCATACATTCCTCATAATACTCTACACTACTACTATATCAGCTCTCCTTATTTTAAAAGATAACTAACTGCTAATAATAACATATTATATTTTTTTGTAAATGGATTCCCTTTTATATTATAGAAAGGGAAAATGATAAGTCAAAGCTATTCATTCATTTTCAACCTTCTTATGTTTAAACTTGGTTTTAGTGATTTTGTAATTTTTCAGACTCGCAAATTATGTCTTACTTTTCCAAAAACCATCTTGTAGCAGTGTGACTGACACATAGGCTTAATGAAAACTTTCAAATGTCAACGCAATCCTTCATTTCATTTAGAAGAGGTACTATGTAAAGTTCAAGAAGGCACTTTACAACGGACTTAGGATCTCAAGTACTATATATGTAAGTTCAAGAAGACATTTTTTGGGGAACTAACATTTTCAAACTAATGATGATTGCACTCTATGTTGAAGCGTGATGGAATTGGAAGGTCAGTCAAATGCCAGCAAGTTAAAACTATTATCTGACTGTAATGGCAACAATCATCAAATCGCATTTTTCACCCTATCTCATGATTGCAGATACTTTTACTTAAAAGGCTACACCAGAAACCGTCTTACAAAGTGTCTTGGCCAATCTATAAGTTTGTGTTCACCCTCTTTTACATACAAATCAGTTCGACGAAAAGAAAAAAAAGAAAAGGAAAAAGAGGAGGTATTGTAGTTTCACATCAATTTTAAGAAGAGTGAATGAGGTTGGACAAGGCAGAGGTTTCCAGAGCATTGAACTCTTTCACTGCCGTAGCAACCACATGGCCCAACTTCACAGCATCTCCCTCACTCTGCGCCTGCATGTCCAATTGGAGAGTTCGAGTGAGAGTTTGGTTACTGAAACTATATTAAGGCTTATATCTATGTTTACCTCGATGTTAAGGGGAAGAACAGGATCATGAAGAGAAAGTCTGAGAAGAAACCATCCACCAAAGCCTGAAACGCGAATCTGAATTTTTCCAAAAAGAGATTAAAGATTTATACTAGGCAGTGGGGGAAGAATTTTAAGGAGAAGGCAGTCTCTAACACTCACCCCTTCAAAGTTAACTGGAGCTTTTTTAAGATTTGGATTTGTTTCTATTGAGTTCGATAAGTGCTGCAAAACCATCTCTCCATACTCCCGGAAATCTCTACAATTTTCATCGGTTAGTGAAGTGCATCGAAAAAACAAACAGAATACTAGTCAGAACTGAATTAATTATACCTTCCTTCAAGGTCGGGGTGATTCTTGTCAATTTTAAGCCTCAGTTCTAAAGCCACTTTGGGCTCCTCCAGACCTTCAACAAGATCTGTTAAGACTTTGCTACCACTTCCTTTACCAGCAGCTCGGGCCGCAGCCAATTTATTCAAGATTTTTACCTGCAAATGGCAAACTCTAGTTTCTTTTCTCTTTTCTTCAAACCACAGCAATCATGTAACTTATCAAAAAATCTAACCATGAGATAGGCGCCATCATCAAGCCAATGGTTTTCTTTTAGTGCTCCATGACCACTGGTTTCTATAGCCAGATGTGTTTCTTCTCCAATTGAGTTCTGCCATCACATCACAATTTATATTTTAGATAAGAAATATCAACTGTCCGTATAAAGGAGTCAGCTTATTTGCCAGAATGTATAGTTTCTCTATCTCAGTCACGTGCAATATTAACATACCCATTTCTATACTAAACACTTTTAGACACTGTATCAAGTCTAGCACAACCTAAATAGCTAACAACAATTGGGCACCAAAGCATAGACTCTAGAAAGATCCATATATATTACCAAGCGAATAGCTTCATCAATGACATTCTTGTAGCCTCTTTTGAACCTGTGATGCTTTCCGCCTGAGAAAATTCTGGGTCAGTGAAAGATTTATAGAAAAATAAGTCAGCATGGCGTTAAATTGTTGGCATACCAAGCTTCTTCTCAATGAATGAAGTCAAACCGTCTGAAGTGACGCTATCCGTAACAATAGTTGTGCCAGGGTGCTAGATGGGCAAGAAAAGAGCATCAGTACACAAAGATCTGTTAAAATATATGTGATACTCGATCATGATAATGCAGAACTGGTTAGAGCATATCTCACTTCCTCTAGAACAATGGCTGAGAGCAAGGCAATAAGACGATTACGGTTGAACTCTCGGCCAGTTGAATCCACAGCAGCAGACCTTCATTAAAAAAATTTGTAAGAAACAATCTAATAATTTCTCATAAGTAATAGAAATAGTAACAGCTTCTACCTATCAACATCGGTATCAAAGATGATACCCAAATCAGCCTTATTATCAAGAACAGCCTTGGTTATAGCTTCCATTGCTGACTTATCTTCCGGATTAGGGATATGATTTGGAAACATACCTGATATCCAAAACGTATAATCAGCTATTTATTAAATTAGCCCAAAAATACTCATAAGTATAGATATTACCATCTGGTTCCAGAAATTGACTGCCGGAAGTAACTGCTCCTAAAGGCTCAAGAACCTTAGCCTGTCAAGTTTTAAAGGAAGAAAAAATCACCANGAAGGGTTTAAAAAAAATTTTAAAAAAAAAAAAAAAAAAAAAAAAAAATCTGTCTGAACAAACAATTTAGTTTCAAATCTTATCACCTACAGCTAAAAGTGAAAAATGCTAGCACTGGACTTACAGCGAAAAATCCTCCAGCTCCATTTCCGGCATCAACAACTATATGAAATCCTTCTAGAGGCTTCTCTAGGAGTCAGAAAATTCATAGATTAAGATAGTTATATTAGCAGCAGATAAATGGAAGTTCAGACATTTATTGATTATGCTACAAGAAACCCTGAAAAATTAAATATCTCAATGGAGTAATACCTAAATCTCCTGCCGCTCTCCGAACTGCCTTTACAAGACCAGATGTGTATACTGCCATGTAGTCAACTTTTTTAGTAGAAGAAATTTCTCCTTGTGATTTCCTCGTATTTTCATCAGAAAAGTTCTTATAAATATCTGCAGCTCGCTCCAAAATGTTTTTTATATCAACCTTCCCAAGCCCTCCATCACTGGTAAAGAACTTGAAGCCGTTCCTGTTGTAAGGAAGATGGCTTGCTGCTCAAAACATGAGCATAATACCATACGATGAGAAAAATGGAAAAGGATCACCAAGTGATGACTATTATTAAGAGAAAACCTACTAATTATCAAAATCGAGATCAACAAAATACCTGTTATCATGATAGCCCCATCAGCTGGACACAAAAATGATTCATCTTCAGTCAATGTGCTATTAAACATTGCGGGTGTTGATGCTAATCTGCAAAACAACCGCAAACCGATATTCAAGAGATGTGCGTCAATAAATTACATTGGAAATTTTATTCAAACAACCATATGACCCAGCAGCACTACACATATTAGAGTTATCAAAATTCTTTATTGTTGGATTACTTCCAGTTACAAATGTGAATATGATATTGCGACATGTGGCTGTTATAATTAAATGAATATCTCATTCACGTCTACTGAGGAATGAACATAAATTCAATATCCAAGAACAACAAAGTTTAGTCAGTGTAGTCATTACTCACCCGAACTGAACAACGTCTAATCCAGAAACACCAAGACCTCGAGATACCGCCTCCTACCAAATATAACTTATCCCATTACATAAAGAGGTAGTGTTTCCAGGAGTGAAAAAGAAAAACGACTTGAGCTAAAACTGAGAGTAAACAGATGTGTACACCAAATCGCGTAGAGGTAAGAGATTAAAGTCTAGACTATTGTCGCATGAAAAAGGTCCAATAAATCAAGGAGACTGATACATACCAGCAAGGTTTGTGCAGATATGCGTGAGTCATGGCCAACAGATACTCTCAAACGCCGGGATTCAGCTTTCTTCTTGAGTAACAGCCATTGCCCAAAAGCAGCAGCTATGGCTTCAGTCACTGATTCAGGAAGGGTTACAGGTTCCCCTTCAACCCCAGTGACAGCTACACCTCGAATATCGCTGGGGACAGAACAATGAAATGTAGTGTGAGTGAACTAGGGCATAATTTGTTGAATACCAAAAACGATGTGAAACTGTTCCAGATTGAATGCCTATATGACTTTGTAAACGTCACTGAACAGAGAAGTAATAGTCATTAGCTAGTAAGTTATGAATGGTTCACCTGCCGTTCTGAAGCTTCATAAAATCAATTTTGTCAAGAGATGGCACAGTAGCACTTGACAAAGCAGCTGCAAATGAAGATCCAAAGTAAGGCACCAAATTCAACCAAAAAAAGGAGGAGAAATTTAAGAAACAACACATCTCTTCGCCAAACAACATAAGGAAACAATACACAGATCAAAAACAAAAGATGCAAAGGAAAAGCACGAATCAGTGGTCCCTTGATCTAAACCTTGAAATCAAGAGTCTAGAACAGACCATTGCAGTAAAAAGGTGTTTGCTTGGAAATAGCAGTGTGGTATTTGGAGAAAGTGTGGGCACGCAAGGAAGAGTTGAGGTTCCATGCCAGGTTCCCTCTTGGACAGGGAAGTAAAACAGACATGTATGGTTGGGTTTCTCTTTGGTATAGTGTCTTAAACTGCTTATTTTGTTGGTGGAAGCACCCTACTACATTAGACTTTTGAAAAACCTTCCCTGAAAAAAACCGCAGCATAAGAATTCATACTTCTATTAGCTTTTACCAAATTTCTGTCTCTCAAGTCAACAAATTCAGAGTCGACTGTATGTTTTGATCATCAGTGAATTCCGAAAGGAAGAGTATATCCAAATCATAGTGATTTAGAGTTTTAATCATCAACAGCCGAAGTTAAGATCAATACTATGAAAGCAAACCAATTAAGAAATTCTACCTTCCATTGGAGACGCTAAAGAGCTGAGGAGTTTTGTTAGAGAAGATGGAGGCTAGATCTGTATCCTACGGCGTCGGATAAGTCGGGGTATGGTTTCCCGGCGGAGGACTGAGTCGTCAAAATGAAGTGGGTGGAGAGAGAGATGAGAGTTCGAATCCAGGGTGACGTGGATTGACTTAAAATGTGGGATTGATTATTAATTTATTATTATTGTTTTGCTTAATCAAACAATAAATTTTTTTTTTTTTTTTTTTTGAACGGCACAATAATTTATATGAGTATTCCAGACTACGATCGAAGCTTGAAGAAAAATAAAATCTAGGATCACTACAAAGAAAGTAGCACGGCTACAAATTACGATACAGTACTACCATCCACGTGTCATCCCTCTACCGTCTCAACAACATTCATAATCATAGAGCCTTCGTTTCTCTGCTCCAAGGAAGTAGAACAACTCCATGGAAGCTAAATCCATCGCGACCTCTCTCGTTAGTGACGGCTTATTGACATCTCGGAGCTTTCCTCGCTCTTCCTTCGTTTCTAAAATCCACTTCTCTCGCCTGCCTCTGAAGCGTAGTGGTGCTGTCTCTGCTTACAGCGTCGATGGCTACCGTGGCTCGGTTTTGAATCAGTTGAATCCGATTGTATCGACTCGACGACTCGCCACTGTTCGTGCAATTGACCCGATTCAGCAGGTAATCGCATTTCACGGCTCAAGGTTGTTTAATGATTTTGCTTGAATTGTTGATTTTGGGGTTTAGGGATCTTCAGGTTTGGGGAAAATTAAGGAATACGAAGAATGGGATTCATGGACGGCCAAGTTCTCCGGTGCAGCAAACATCCCGTTTCTGATGCTGCAATTGCCACAGATTATCCTCAATTCCCAGAATCTTTTGGCCGGAAACAACACCGCTCTTTCTGCTGTTCCATGGCTGGTATCATCTTGATTCACTAGTTTTCAAATGTTATAGAACCTCCTTAGTGGAACACATAGGATTTGAGACTGCTCGTTTTTCGCATACAGGGAATGTTGACTGGTTTGTTGGGAAACCTTTCGTTGCTTTCGTATTTCGCAAAGAAGAGAGAAAAAGAAGCAGCTGTGGTGCAAACACTAGGAGTGATCTCTACCTACATTGTCCTTGCACAGCTCACAATGGCTAAAGCAATGCCTATGCACTACTTTGTTGCTACTTCTGTCGTTGTGACGCTTGGTCTTATATTGAACTGTTTGTACTATTTCGGTAAGCTTAGCACCACGGTTTGGCAGTTGTGGGAAGACTTTATCACCATTGGTGGCCTCTCCGTTCTTCCTCAAGTAATCTCTTTTCCCCTCAAGCTTTTATGGCTTTGTACAATAGCTTCCATTGACATGTACTCCGAAGACATATGAGCAGACGCATATACTCTTGTTTGATACTGACATTCTGAATTTAAAATTGTAGATCATGTGGTCAACTTTTGTCCCCCTTGTACCAAACAGTATCTTGCCTGGGACAACTGCTTTCGTCATTGCTCTAGCGTCTGTAATTATGGTAAGTTTTCAACTATAAGCTTTAGTTTCTCCCCCACAATTTTCTCTGATTTTTCTCCTATTCATGCTTCAGTTTTATAGATCACGCTAGTCTTTAGGAGATTCTTTTTAAACTCTTTTAACTAGTTGTGATATTATTTAGCTTGAATAGTATCCACAAGAGTTGAAATGCAACCATTTGAGTGGAAACTAAGCTATTCACAGAACTGTGGTTATGGGAACTGAATTGTTCTACAGATGCTGACTGCATTTCTTTAACTTTGAAGTCCTAGATGCAACTTTGAGTTAGCTGTAGAGCGCCAAATATTTTTTTGCTGTGACTTCCTTTTCAGTCCTTGTGTTGCATCTTGGTATTTTAGGACATAAGATTATGTAGTTTACGAAGAGAGAAATGGTGACCTTGTCCTGGTAAATGATTTGCCGGGAAGGCATTTCCTATAGGCCTGTATTTACTTTCTCTGGGATCTATTGCCTAAGTTTATAATTTCTTCTGAACAACTGTTAAGATATGTAGTTTTTGTTAATCTGGATGAAGTGATTTTCTTTTATCTTAACTTCACTCTGGTAAGAATGCAGGCTCGAACTGGGAAACTCTCAGACGAAGGTGTTAGGTTTGTTGGGTCTTTATCAGGATGGACAGCGACACTTATGTTCATGTGGATGCCAGTTTCACAAATGGTACAAGGGCTTGTGTTTTTGTTCAATCTTTGAATGTTCTCCTAAATGCTTTTTGCCTATTGGATATTTGATGATCTTCTGCATTTCAGTGGACAAATTTCCTAAACCCGGACAACATAAAAGGCTTATCACCAATCACAATGGTACTCGCGATGATGGGGAACGGGCTTATGATCCCACGAGCACTATTTATCCGCGATTTGATGTGGTAAAGCTCGATATTCACTCAATAGTAACAAACTACTTGATATACATTACTTGATATACATTAAACCTTGACGCAGGCTCACTGGATCAATATGGTCAACACTGTTTTATGGATATGGAAACATTCTATGCTTGTACATGTAAGAATCCTTGCAGACCTCTCTTGAATGGTTTCCGTCATGAGTGCATTAGTTTATTAATCCGAAATTTCTAAATCCAGGTTTAATTGCATCACCAAGTCATTCTTCGCGGCGGCTACTGTTGGTTTGGTATCATGGATAGGTTGATAACCTCAGACTCTATCATCGTCTTTTTCACCATATTTCCAAATGTGAGATGTTGATAAAACACTTGTATGTGAAACAGGATTGGCCTTGTGGAGAGATGGAGTGGCATATGGTCACAATTCGCCGCTTAAATCTTTAAAGGAATTGGTTTCCGGACCATAACTCAATACAATATAAACACTCAAACGCCGTTTATTACAAGCAAGTCCACAAGGCTTTTACTTCTATGCCAATTTTTTAGTGTCAAGGACCAGATCCTTTGTTCATGTATTTTTGTTCTTTTTCCTACGCTGTAATTAAAACGACTACTATGTGTAATTTCATGTATTTTTACTTTATTATTATATTATTTTCGCTGAATCATTTTTTTTCTTTACAATCAGGTATATTTTAAAAATATTTCAAATTTTGTGATTATAACTCACTTCGCCAAAAAAAAAAAAAATAATAGAAAATATCTATGTAGTTGGGTTAAATGTATCCGGCCTTTAAGTAAAAAGAGCTCGTTAATTATTACGTTCCCACATCGAAGGAGTTATAATGTGGAATCGGTTATCATTTTCTAGTCAAACGAAATGGGATATTTGCTTTATGCATCAACAAAAAAATCTGAGACCCGGCTAACGGTCGGTACTGTATTCCAGGATAATTAGTTGGACTCTAGCCTCNCTAGCCCCCAGTCCATTCTTTTTTTTTTTTTTTTTTTTTTTTTGTAAACGTAAATGAATCTTACATTAATTGTTTGTTTTTGAGAGAAGTTTACTACTTCCACTCCAGTTAGAATAATACTATTTAAAAAAAAAAAAATTAACTTTTACCAAAAATGATTTCTACGTGTATTAATCATGTTTTTTACAAATTTCTTGATGAATAATAAACGAAACAAAANAAAAAAAAACAAAAAAAAATTTTTTTTTTTTTTTTTTTTTTTTTGTAAATGTGTTTGTTCAGCGTTGTTAGTTACAAATTCGAACATAATATTGATTCAGACGATTAAAGAAAAAAAATAAAATTGTTAGAACAAAAAAAATAACCATAACTACTAATAACAATTAATAGATAAATATGATAAACCCAATCTCATGATCCGATTTCACAAGGGAGAATCCAAAACTAATTGGGGGCTCTGCTCTATTTATGCTATGATTAGTTATACAACGGAGAGACCTAGAAACCTATCGTAAGAAGCGATGTCTATGGAGGAGCAAGGCCTTCCTTCCTCACCGTCCGGTGTCATCAAGTCCCAAATGTACACCCTCTACTTCAAGGGTTTGGTTAGCCAAGAAAACACGAGGGAGTTATTGGCTGGGTTTGGGGTTGCAATCTGCGACCAAGACAACAATCTCGTGTTTCAGAAGAAGGGACCAATTCATGATTGCTCCGACATCACAGTTTTCGAGGCTGAGGTTACGGCCCTGAAGCAAGGACTAACCGAGGCCGTGGGCTTGGGAATCAATCATGTGTCTATATATTGCGATCATTATCAGATTTTCGAATTTGTAAGTATATTCCGTGCTTGTTAAGGTTTACTTGTTAAAATCATATATGTAACATGTTCTGCTCGTTGCTCCATTGCCATATGACAATAAACTGTGACTTGTGTCTCTATCTTTTCTTTGCCTTTAATAGTGTGTCATGCTCTATATATTTTCACTAGAACGCGTTTGACTTGAATATGTAGATCTTGGGGAAATCGGCGCCTGAGCAAGATAAAGTTGCCCTGCTAATGGCTGATGTGCAACGCATCAGACAACAGTTTTCATCTAGCAAACCTATTCTGGTGACTAGAAATCAAATCAGATTTGCTTATGAACTTGCAATGGAAACCATCGTTTCTGAAGTCAGCATACTTGTGGATCCTCTTCTTCGCCAAGCCAAGGCTACTCGGAATGAGACTTGCGGTATCTGTTTGGATGATGAAATCAAAGCTGAGGATATGTTTTCTGTTGCTTCATGCGGTCATCAATTCTGCGTGGAGTGCGTGAAACTGCATACACAAGTGAAGCTATTCGAGGGAAGTGTACCGAATTGTCCTCATTATCAATGCGAGACTAAGCTAACCATAAATACATGTGCCAATCTCTTAACACCAGAACTAAGAGCGCTGTGGCGACGAAGGATCAAAGAGGAATCAGTACCTTTGGCGGACAGAGTTTACTGCCCGAACCCAGAGTGCTCGGCTTTAATGTCCAAAACGAGTAGTGTTAGGAGAATCTGTGTCGAATGCAGTAAACCATTCTGCTCAAACTGCAAAGTTCCTTGGCACTTTGACTTATCGTGCGATGATTACAAGAGGTTGGGTCGAAATCCTAACGCATATGATATGGAGTTAAAAGGTCTAGCAATTCTCAAGAGTTGGCGTCAATGTGGAAAGTGCCAACACATGATTGAACTATCCGAAGGATGCATCCATGTAATTTGCAGGTATCTCATCTTTTTACTAACTAAGAACTCGTTTGGATATTTTGACTATGCTTAATTAACTAACAATATTGTAAATTTCAGATGTGGATATTCGTTTTGCTACAGATGTGGAGCCGAATGGAAGATAGGAGGCTGTCCTCATCGAGAAAGATTCAATGCTCAGCTACGTAGAGTTGGTTGTATTTGTGTTGTTCTTCTAATCCTAGTTTTCATGGCAGCTATAATTGTTCCTATCATCATTTTAGTTTCAAAACTAAAATAATCGGTTTTACTCTATTATTATAATGTGATATGACTTTTTAATCGTCATTTGAATTTAAGAATTACACCTCTGATAAATTATAATTACAAATTACAAATGAATAACAATTGTTATTCTATATGAAATTGAGATTATGTTTTTCTCTTTTGTATTAACATTTTAAATTTATATTCATAAATTAAAAATGTTTAGGAAATAAACGAAATCACACTATAAGACAATATCATATTAAATCTTTTTGTTACATGTTATTCAAAAATTATAATTTTCACTACCCAAATTGGTCACCAAATTATAATTTTTAACGAGATTGGGATGTTCGCATGTTGCTTTGTTCGCATGTTGCTTTAAAAAGTTGTTCGTTAGCTCAATTAGCCCTATAGGACAATGGATTTTATGTATTTCCACTTCATTTGACATGATGGCGTGATTCTAAGACCATTTCCAAATGGTACTATGTAAAACCTCTCCAATAGGAATTTATAACACCAACAAATACTTGGTGTTATATGAATTGTGTTACTCCATATTTGATGTGATACTATTCATATATCAAACATTAATAAATATATATATATATATATATATATATATATTGTGTTTATTAATCGATTAAAAATTGTAAATAAAAAAAAATCATATCATAAATACTTTTAAAATTTTCAATTGCAAATACGAAATTTTCGTTGTAATTAATATGAAATATTAATTTGCTCATAACATCTAACAAACGTACAAATATATTTAGATTTAACATACATATTAAAGTTAAATTAAACTAAAAACATTAAAAATGAGCACAATATAATTTATTTTTACGATTTTTAATTTACCAAAACTATTGAAAATTAAATAAAAATTAAAACTTAATAATATAATAATAAAAAGAAATTGTTTTGATGTGATATTTGGTGTTATGGTTGGAGATGAAAAACATCATAATGCCAAATTTTGTGTTAAAGTAACACCAAATAGAATTTTATGGTTGGAGTTGCTCTAAGCAATGTACCTTTCCTTTCTCGTTAATTACTCACTCGATAGATTTTTGAGTTTGGTTCCCCATCCATTTATCGGGAAACAAAAAAAACAAATACTCTCTTGCGGCGGATGATGGAATTTTAGGGTAAAAAAAGATTATGTCAATGGATAGAGATGTTAATTTGGGCTATTTTTTCGCGGGTCTAAATGGGTACAGTAGAGCCTATTTAGACCCATTTATCATATAAAATTCGTGGGGTTTAAATGGGAAATGGTTTTGTAGATATATTAACTGGGTACCCATTTAGACTCATTTACTTCTTTTTTTTATGCTTTACTTTAGGTGAATGGGAGATTCTAGTGTGCCATGAAAAAATGGTATTTGCAATCAATATTTTCAAAATTTATCAAACTTATTGTATAGTTTTTCTAACTAGTTTTATGATTATAATTTGAGATTCTAACTTGTTCCTAATTTTTGTTTTAATTTTTTGAAATGAGAAGAAATGGACGATAGATTATGATTTAATGCATTTATGAATTTATGTTTGTGTTTCTGAACTTATGATATTTCTATTTGTGTTTCTAAAGTTATGATATTTCTGAATTTGTTTTTACATTTATGACTTTATGAATTTATGCATTTGTTTATTTTATGTTGTTTAAATGTTTAGTATTTAAAAAATTAAAAAAGTCAAATTCTAAATACTCATCCAATGAGATTTAATAATTACATTTTATATACCAAAACAAGTCCAATATAAAATTTTAATCATATATTTATTATCCAAAAATATGATTTATGATAAAATCATGTATGTTAATTATATGGGCTTAAATGGGTAAGTGTTATGATAAATGGGTTTAAATGAGTTAACTCTAATGGGTACACAAAGTAAATGGGTTTATATGAGTATGGTTATATCCGGATTTGGGTTTAATTGGGATGAGCCTAAATGGGTATGTGCTACCCGTTTTAACAACCCTATCAATGGAGATTGGATATTAAAAATGTTATGCACATGTTTTGAGAAGAAATGACAAACCAAGAATAGTTTAACCAATCTTATCTATTGAGTTTGCGTAATAAATTAGACGATGAGAGTAATTTATGTAACAATGGTTTTCAGCCTGGAAGAACTAAAATATATATATATAAAGGAAAAAAGTGTTTGAACCAGGAGAACATATTGNAATAAAAGTAAAAAAAAAAAAAAAAAAAAAAAAGAGTGTAATGTAAATATGATTTCAGACTAGGTGGTTCCGTAGTAAAGTATGAGGGAGATTAAATTTATTTATTTTTTTAAAGAAAAAAAACATTCTTCGAGGTTAGCTATCCCCGTTTAGCCCGGTTAGTTGGGATAAAGTCTTGGGCTTTGAGTAATAAAAAGGCCCAAGGCCCCCATCTCTTTAATTTCTTACCTCTTAATTCTAAACCACCATCACTGCCGACGACGAAGTTTTCCCAAAAACCAAACCTAGACTACCAAAAATAGCGAAGAGAATCACAAATCCAGGAGAAAGAAAATCAAAATGGAAGAGACTAAGCCAGTGGTAGGGAATAATCCCCAGCAGCAACAGCAACAACAGCAACAACAACAACAACAACAACAAATCCTATATCAACACCAACTTCAACATCAACAGCGACAGCAACAGATGCTTCTATTACAACAGTTACAAAAACAGCAGCAACAACAACAGCAACAAGCGGCCATGTCTAGATTCCCATCTAACATCGACGTGCATCTCCGACCTCCGGGTTCAATTCAGGCCCGACCCATTAATCCTCCCCAGCAGAACCCGAACCCTAACCCTAGTTCTGCCCCTAATTTGGGACTACCCTCACCGAATTTGCAACAGCAGCAGCAGCAAATCGTATCGAGCCAGCAGATGCAGATGCAGATGCAGCAGCAGCAGCAGCAGCAGAAATTGATGAGGCCATTGAATCACATTGAGCTACAGTTCGCTTATCAAGACGCTTGGCGTGTATGTCACCCAGATTTCAAGCGACCTTTCTCTTCTCTCGAGGATGCTTGCGAAAGGTTAATTCCACTAATTTCAGTTTTCAATTTTTGATTGAAATTATCAATGTTGCCTCGCCTCTTTCGGGTTTTAATGCATTTTGGTAGTGATCTTGTAGAGGAGTATGCAATTGGTGTGTTCTTGTATGTCACAGTTTTGAGGTTTCATTTTTTACCTCTTAAGGACAAGGCCAAGGCTTTGTGTGTTTTCTGGTGTATTGCAATGATCTATGTTACCATTTTGGTTTTATAGTATGTGATTATTAGTCTATTGGATTTCAGCAGTTGTACTCCGTACATTAGATGCTGAATCTGGTAAATTACGTTTTTTTTCTATACTTGTTTGATTATTTTCCTTTTTGCTGGTGATTACTCATATGTGTGTATTTTCTCCAACAACCGATGCAGGTTATTGCCTTACCATGTAGTAGCCGATTATGAAGCAGAAGAAGATGATAGAATCCTTGATTCAGACCCAACAGGCCAGGCCTTATCCCGCTCTCAACAATGGGATAACAACATTGCTGCTAAAGTTGCTGAGTTCACGGCAACGTTTGAGAAACAAGCCCTAGCTTTCAACATAATTACTCGAAAGAGAGCAATGGGAGAATTCAGATCCGAGGAAAGGTTAATGGTAGAACAAGCTTTGCTACAAGAAGAAAGGAAGGCCTTGTTAGAACTGAAAGCAGAAATGGAGAGGGAGAAGGCTGGCCGAGAGGCTCAGGAGGCTAAGTTGCGAATGGCAGCTTTGGCTCAGGCAGGGCAGTCACAGTCTCACGCCGAGATAATGGCTCGTAACCCATTGAGGGCAAATGCGGTTGGGAATCAGGGCAGCAACATGCAGCTTACCCATGAGCTGGGAGAACAGGGACGTAACATGAACCCTGATGAGATGATGAATGGATGGGGTAACAACAGTCAGAGAGAGGAGAAAGAACCCTCTGAAGATTTCTTGAATGATGAGGAAAATGAGAATGGAGAAACGGGCGAACAAGAAAACTGGCGTGAAGCAGGAGAATTCGATCTCAATAGCCGTTGATTGACCGAAATTAGAAAGGGAGTCATAGTTGCCCTTGGTATTACTCAAATAACTAGATTCAAGCTGCTATATGTGCCGGGTTCTGGGTTCAGGTAAAGTGTATGGGTATAGATCAGATAGTCAGACTCAAAGCTGATGTTTGTTGTTGCTCTGTTGCTGGCTGAACTTACCAGATGTTAAAGCCAAGTAAGCATTGATTGGAACTTTGTCTGTTTTAATGTTTCTGTAGCTTAAGTTAGATATGCATTATGTGCTGATCATTAGTGTACTGAGAGGAATAAAGTGGCTTGTTATCTAACAAGCTAATCTTGTAAAAGGTGTAAGAGTTCAGCTTATAAAGCTTAATATTAATGTTTCAAATTGATGGTTTTGTGACTTTGTCTATGAAAAATTTGACATAGGTTTAGTTATCTTCTGTTTTTTCTTTTCAGAATCCTCACTTTATGCTGTGTTTTACAACTGTTGGTACTTGGTATCTCTTTCAATGCACATTTTTAAGATAAGTTCGTAACTAGCTTCCAAATAATGGTCCAATAGCAGTTTAGATATTATTGTCTTCCTTAAGCGAGATTATATTACCCCAAAAGCTGTAAAACTCACTCACACAGAAAGAGATATGATCACACAATCACGACGCCCCCACCAATCTTAAAATTTCATCAAGATGATTTAAGAAATTTATGATCTCATACACTCCTTAAATTTAATGATCTAACAGTCGAATAAAGTCGTTATCTTTTGGGAATTTTTTATATTAATATCAAATATGTGAATAATCCGTCCAAACTTCAAAGAAACAAAGCTCAAAAAAAGAAGGAAATCCTAAACACTAAACAGTTCACTTATCCTAATTAGACATATATCCTAACCATTTTATTATTCTCAATACTTAAATCAATAACACTACCTCTCATCAGTAGATTTTGAACCACTGGCTTGTAGGATCACAACTACTATCTCCGGTCAAACACTTGCAAGAATTGGCAACAACATTGTTCTCCGAATCCATGTCTAAGCATACCAACGTACCATCGTTGTTCTTGAAAGACAGATGCATCTTTGTGGCCGATATTTTCTTCACCTCTGTGCATCTATTGCCGAGTTTCACGTTTTCTCCAATCGCTGTTTTGCCTTCTAAACACGATCTCTGATCGCCTTTAATTTGAAGTATGCCTCCACTATGAGAATATATCCAAGGTTCTTCCTTTGTGCACGGACCTAACGTGAGCTCTGACTCATGGCAAGGTGATTTTCTCACTAGGCATAGTCCAGTTAAGGGATGGAATATTTTCTTGTGGTGATTGTGCTTTATACCAGGCCCTGTTACAATTTTGTTCAGCTTCAAACTCGTATCATAAATTAATAAATTAAGATTATTAAATTAGAAAGATTAATGTGATCTATTACCTTTATGCGATGGTTGAATGACTGAGAGCCTCCGGAGATAAGTAGTGTTGTGAACATCATGCCAATTTGCGTCTAACATACCGAAAGATTCAACTACACCGCGGTGGCCTTCACGGAGATAATAAACTCCCGGAAGCGCCCAAATGGCCCAGTCGATATCTTTCTCAGCCGCCCATGCCAGCATACAACTCATGTACCTAACAAGTTTATATGTTAGCATTTTATGTTACTTTACATATATTCATAACTCAACATTTCTAAGATCCTCTCAAATGCGTATTAATCAAACCAAAGATGTAAGTGTAACGTTTTACCTATTTCCCTCGAAATCGAGGCCTCTTTGATCAGTCCCAAACTCGCTCAAGAACAAAGGATAGCCTTGTTCGAGAACGAAACCGCCCACACGACGCTCCTTAGCAAACATGTGGCTACAAAAGTCGTTGACATTATGTGACTTCCATTGACCATGACTAGGACCGTCGTCGGTAAAAGAATACCAATGAAGTTCCAAGACAAGTTTTTTCTTGAAGCTAAGATTCACTGGACGATCTTTTAAGAAAGATATGTCAGCATCGTATTGAAGTCCCCCGAGTATGACCAAGACGTTAGGGTTTGATGCATGCACTGCTTCTGCTCCTCTTTGCATGTACCTACATGTTAAAAAACATATATAATCTCCAACATTAGAAGTAGAAAACTGTATTCAAAAGATTAGAATCAACAAAATCATTTATTAGTTTATATGCTTTGATTCTTTTTGTTTAAACTATGAACTTAGATTCATCTATCAACCGATAAAAATTATATGTATACAAATGATCATTTTATTAGATGTGCTTAAATATTATTATGATTAAATTATCTAACCATAAGGGAATATAATCGGTTAGCTACATGTGAAAGACTATAATCTCCAAAATCAAATATTAAAAACATACTATTAAAAAGATCAGAATTAACAAAATCATGTTTGTTTTTTTTGTTTAAATTATGAGCCTTGGATTCCTATATATACAGATGATCATTTTTTAGATGTACTTAATTGTTATTGTGATTAGATAATTTAAGCACAAGGGAATATAATCGGTTAAGATCTGGATTCTGAAACAGACATATAATTATAGATAACTAACGTGCATTAATTTCCTTGGCCTTCAAGCTTCACATGGCATTATGAATTTAGAAAACTAATGAATTCTAATATTCTTTTACGAAATAAAAGGAAATAATACGTACGTGTACCAATCTTTTGCGTTATGGTTGTAACCTCTAAGTTCATTCCTCAGGCTCATACCAACAACATTATTCACGTTCATAAAAATTGTGGCCATCTTCTTTAGACCCAATATCCATAGATCCGGGTCGAATTTGGGGTCTCCAAAATACGCATCCGGGTCATCGTTGCTACAACACCAGCCCGGTACGGTCTTGTGGTTGTCAAGTATCACCATTACATCGTTTCTCCCAAGACTATAGACCACCGCCTACATATGAAAAGTGTTGCTTGCATTAGAAGAAAATAGAACATGAGTAGTCATATAATATTTTTGTTATGAATCACATGATTAGTAATACCTGAAAAACATTCATAAGAGGCATATTGACAATGGATGGATTGTGAGTGTGAATCCCTTGAAGCTCACGATCCAATCCATATCTCTCAAATGACTGTTTAACAGTAACGTTATAGGCTAAAGTGTCATTAATCATTAGCTCAAGTGGCCAAGTGAACCTGACACAGTTGAAGCCCATGTCTCTTATCTTCTTTGATATTGAATCCATTGGCTGGCTGCTTAGCCCCTCGGCAACGACTGGGTCAAGGTGTGAAGGCCAGTTCGCGCATGCTAGCTTCACACGGTGGCCATTCTTGTTAACGATCCATCGCGACTTTGTGGACAGTGGATAATCTGTTGCTAGGGATACGTATATTGATGACAAGAATAAGAACAGAAAGAGCAGTAAAGAACAGATCGTTTTTGCCATGTTAATTTCTTAGTGATTAATTAAGAAAGTGGGAGGTCATTTAGTATATATTTATATAGAGTGAAGTTAGGGTATTCGATCACATTATCCAGAGATTTGTTGAGTTATCCTTAAGATAATTGACTAAAATATTTCAGATTTTACTTTGATGATAGGCCTCAAAATCAGATTATTACTGAGATTTTTAAGGAACATTGTGGATAAATTTACTTACCAAATCCACACTTTTGGATAACTATTTAGGTTGAAATATGCGGATTATCTGCGTTTTTTTTTTAATGTTCGAAGACATAATTTAAGAGGATAAACTAATAAATGGCCTAAATTTTTTGAGCAAATTATTAAATGTAATATTGCTTTTGGTCGTCACCTTGGTCTTTTACAATAAACCGTTTCGAAAAACTTTCAAATTATTTTAATAAATCAAAACTTTCAATCTATATTTCTTTGAATATATTACAATTTAAATACATCTAAAAACATTTAAAATAATATTTTTACAGAAATAGTCAAAATTCTTCTTTTCAAATTGAAAGATTATCTCTTTTACTTATCTTATTTAAAACCTACGTTTTTCGTTCACCTTAGCATAAATTATTTTTACCTTATACATGTTAAAAAAATATAAAGAATACTTTTTAGTAAATACATCATGCTTCAACATACCACTTCTTGGGTTTTCGGCTTGTCTATACGCAGTTCATGGGTTTTCTGCTTGTCTATACGCTTCAAAATATGATTATTAGGAATATTATGGATAGATATTATTGTCAAATCTACTCGATTTGGATAACTATTCATCAGATAGTTTTTATTGTTTATTTGCTTTTTCTGATATTTTTGTTACCTCAATGAACAAAAGAATTATACATATAAAAAGGATAAGGAAAAAAGTACATATATTCTTCTACTCTATAAATTCTATTAAGTTAAAATTAATGGAAAAACATAATAAAAAATATATATATATATATCTCCACTTATTTTATTTAAAACATACGTTTTTTGTTCTAATTGACATAATTTTATGCTTCATACACTGTTTACAAAAATTTAATACTTCTTAACAAATACATTATCCTTCAACACTGAACAAATTCTCATAATTCAAACAATAACAATTGAGCATTTCTTTTGAAATTAATAATTTATTATATTAATTGATTAATATAGCTAGAATACCTTAAAAATCTATCCTTGTAAAACACAAGATTGTTTATAAAATTATCTTTTAATGCTAAGTATTGATATTGAAATTTGATAACTATAATATATATGACTATCTTATGGAATTGATTAAATTTGAAGTATATGTATTTATCAATCATTTCGTGATGTTGCTTTCATAGACTAACGATGTATTATATTTATCAACAATTTTGTAAGAATCCTCTAAAATTTGATTATTTGTAAATAATGAGAAATTTTTTTTTTATTACCTTAAATTATTCTAAAAATGAGAAGACAATAATAAATAGTCCATCCGCTATCGTCTATTTAACTGCAATGCAATTTAGTTATAATCATATAAGTTAGAATTCATGTCCTATCATATAGGTAAAAATTATAAAATTTAAGCTTAGAGCTTGGAACGGAATTATTAATAAGATGTATAAATGCAAGAAAAAATGTTAGGGTGCAGAGTCATTCTTTCAAAGAAAGATTTTTGTCCCTTTAATTCTTGATAATTGAGTTAATAATATTTGTTTATCAAATATCTCTAATACAATGTATGGATTCTTTCGGAACAAATGGTAAATTAAATAACTTGATGATTGATGGATATATGTAAAAATGATATCCGATGATATCGACTCTTATTTGTGATGATGAAATTCTAGTAATATTTCTTTTACTTAATTTCCAAATTAGGGATATGTGATATTGGATGAATAGAGTTATGGTTATCAGTGTTGAGCCGTATACATAGATTTGCATATTATATATAGTTGATATATATTATAAACAATTAAAACTAATTCTGTAAAAAAAAAAAAAAACACTAAAGAAAGTAGCGTAGTGTTGTGGACGTCTTAAGCTATGTCTGCCGACACATGTCGACCGTGAGATTGGTCACGTTGTCTCACAAACTCGTATATTTTGCGCTGTACTTCCTTCGAGGACCCAATTTTCATTCTCAATTTATTGAAAATACAATTAAAAAATTGCATACCATATATGAATAAGAATTCCATTGCTTAAAATAGTGTTATTTAAATCAAATATATAGAGATATTGGCCAATAAAAACGTAGTTTTGGAGTTAAGAAATTTGATCAATCTCAATGTAAAGGCAAAGACTGTTTGGATAAAAGTAGTATCCTGCCTAAGCACAAATTTTAACAATCCTGGAAACTTTAAATTCAACACATAGTGGGAATTAATAAAATAGACTTGAATAGAGTGTGACAGTCCACTTTTACAAAAAAAAATAGAGTGTGACAGTCCATTGGACCATTAATCAAAAAGATATCATGAGATAAGACTTGAAGAGCATCGAGCAACGAATTTTTGGTAACTTGGATCAGAAAATTCAAAACAAAAACAGTAAAGAGATAATAATAGTTTATGATACATGATGATAAAATCTTGGAATAATGAGAGTGAAAAGAAAGAAGAAGAGAAAACACATGGCTCTGTTTCTGATTTTTTTTTCCTTTATCTCTTTACTTACACACTCTCCAGGTCCCTCATACTCCCCCTCATTGGACCTCTCTCTTCCTCTCTCTCGTGTTTAAATTCTTCTCCTCAAGTTTGTCTCCAAATTCCAACACCCAATTATTTCAACCCCATCACCCAAAAAGTTCCTTTTGATGATGAAGAGAAGACATCAACAAGACACGTTTCCTTCAATGGAAGGAATGAGAGACAAGAAGCTTGAAGAAAGTGGTGTAGGTGAAGATAACAACATGGACGACGAGCTTCTCGCTGTTTTGGGTTACAAGGTTCGATCTTCAGACATGGCTGAGGTTGCACAGAAGCTTGAACAGCTTGAAATGGTTTTGTCCAATGATGATGATGACACTTATGCCTTTAACGACACCGTTCATTACAATCCCTCCGATCTCTCTGGTTGGGCTGAGACCATGCTCTCCGAGCTTAACTACTACCCGTCTTCTCCGGATCTCGACCCGACCCGGATTTGTTCCGAGGAGTATAGCACCACCACCACCAGCACCAAGAGGATCCGGCTGAGCCCTTGGGTTGACTCGGCGAGTATCACCGAGTCAACTCGTCCCGTGCTACTCTTCCACGACTCACAAGAATCCGGAGTCAGACTCGTCCAAGCTTTAGTAGCCTGCGCCGAGGCGGTCCATCAAGAGAATCTTACCCTCGCCGACGCTCTCGTGAAACGCGTGGGATCACTCGCGGCTACTCAAGCCGGAGCCATGGGGAAAGTCGCCACCTACTTCGCCGAAGCTCTAGCTCGCCGGATATACAGTATCAACCCTTCCTCCGCCGCAATCGATCCTTCCTTCCAAGAAATCCTCGACATCAACTTCTACGACTCCTGTCCTTACCTCAAATTCGCTCATTTCACGGCCAATCAGGCGATTCTAGAAGCCGTATCGACGGCGCGTGAAGTCCACGTAATCGATCTAGGGATCAATCAAGGGATGCAATGGCCTGCTTTAATGCAAGCTTTAGCTCTCCGTCCCGGCGGACCTCCGTCGTTTCGTCTCACCGGAGTTGGCACGGAGAATCGAGACGATGGTTTAGGTTGGAAGTTAGCTCAGCTTGCTCAAACCGTCGGCGTCGAATTCGAATTTAAATCCCTAACTGTGGAGAGATTATCGGATCTCGAACCCGAAATGTTCGATACCCGACCCGAATCCGAGACACTAGTGGTTAACTCGATTTTCGAGCTCCACACGGTGTTATCCCAACCCGGTTCAATCGAGAAGCTTCTTACTACGGTTAAGACAATTAAACCGAGCATTGTAACGGTGGTGGAACAAGAAGCGAATCATAACGGCGTGGTTTTCTTAGACCGGTTTAACGAGTCACTTCATTACTACTCGAGCCTGTTCGACTCGCTGGAGGACGGGGTTTTGTTACCGAGTCAAGAACGAGTTATGTCGGAGGTTTATTTAGGTAGACAGATCTTGAACGTGGTGGCTGCGGAAGGAATCGATCGGATCGAACGGCACGAGACGTTGGCGCAGTGGAGGAAACGGATGGGATCCAACGGGTTTGACCCGGTTAATCTGGGGTCAGACGGGTTTAAGCAAGCGAGTTTGCTGTTGGAGTTGTTTGCCGGAGGAGATGGATATAGAGTGGAGGAGAACGACGGAAGTCTTATGCTTGCGTGGCAGACGAAACCGTTAATTGCCACGTCGGCGTGGAAACTCAGCCCTGTCAAGGCGGAGTGGCGACAGTAGAGGAGAAGTTTTTTTTGTTTTGAGGAAAAATATATGGAAAATAAAATTGCAAAATCGTAATCTTGTTTGTTTAAATTTGATTTACCCCCACTAGTTTACCTTTTTTGACTGTTTGGTCCGAATTTTCAATGACTTTCATATTTTTGACCCCAGTTGTCGAGAACGAGGAAAACGTGTACTTTCTATAAAATGAAGAGTGAATTTATTTTAATTTTTTCACCCCAAGAGGGCAAGAGATATAAACATCTGACGTATGGATATTAATTTTGGACCGTGAGTTGAAAAAAACAGAAAAGGAATGAACGAATTTGGATTGACCCGATATTAAAATAGAGGCTAACGTTTGGGAGGTGATGATATAAGTTCTTGTATGGTCATTATGAACAAATAAAACTCCCCATACGTTGTGGTGTTTATCGACATAACAAAACAAGCTAGTTCTGTACTTCCGTTTTGAAGAATGATCCAAAATATCCATCACGTAAAATGACATTCACCAAAACTTCTCATTACTAATAGTAAAATTAACGGAAAAAAAAAAAGAGTTAAACGTTGCTTAATATATAATAACCAAATCTGTCAAATGAAATATTAAGACGTTTCCAAGTATAAGGAAGATGATGACAAATAGTTCTTAGAAAATCTTAGCAACATCCTTCATAAGTCCACGATTGGCTCCTGCGAAAGCCGTGAACTCTTGATACGAAATGTTATTATCACCATCAGTATCAATTTCAGCCATCATACGAGTGATGTCGTCGTGCGTCACCGAGCCAAGTGTCTTAAGAGCATCCTCGAGTTCTGATGCTGAAATTTTTCCATCCCCGTTTGCGTCGAATTTCTTAAAGATACGGTCGTGTTCGGCTTTCTCCGTAGCATCAGCCATAGTGTGTGTGTTTTAGAATCTTTAGAATTTCTTCTCTTTTCATCGAGTGATGAAGTTAATTTAAATATTTTGAGCGAGGAAAAAAATAGTTGAGGTTCTGCTTTTAGTTAGGAACTTTTGGGGGGAATGATTAAACAACGGACGAAAATGGTCCGAGTTAAAACTAAATTTAGCAAAATTAGGATGTGATGACTTGGTCTTTCACAAAATTAAACTGGAATCAAATAAAATGAAATGGTTTAACTACTATTTTAATTCAAAAATCGAATTACTATGTATTGTATTAATGATACTGTAGAACCTGAATAATTCAATAACTATTATAAAATTAATAAATTTGTTTGGTTTTGATCAGCTGGCTTAATATTAAAATTAATTAAATTTGATAAGATAATAATAGTTTAGAAATTCATATGTAAAACATGATCTCAATAATGAGACTCGGAACCATGATCTCAATATGTATAAAGGGAGACGTCATATATATTGAAACATGATCTTAATATGTAAAAAGGAAGTCATATTGAAAAGAATGAAACATTGGATGAAAGAAGGGATGATGTATCAGGTTCTTCAAAGAGCTCTTTAAGTGCATGAAACAAGTGAAAGAGAAGACAAGCACAATGTCTTGTGAAACGGAAAACCATATATATATATGGTTGGAGAAGAACTCGAGGGATGACCAAAGATTCGAAAAGAGAATAAATGACACTTAAAAATCTAGAGAGTAATGTAAAGTGATGAACTTGTACTAAGAAAATTATAGGTAAAAATTTGATCCCTCTTCTCTTGTGAAAGGAAACAAAATATTTGTAGAGATTACCACTCTATGTCAGAAAACATGTGGTTGAGTATGATTTCAGGACACCTTTCCTTCATAAACATGCATGAATGTATGCAAAATGCAAGAAAACCGAGAAAACTAACTAAATGCAATCCTAGGATGAAATATTCACAAAACATGCTAAAACCATGCAAGTTCAATACCAAAGTAAAACTTTGTAGCAATAAATCAAGGCTCTAAACATGGTAATAGCGTGTTATCAATGGGGGAATGGGGAAATACCTCGGACTTCCCGAGCATTTTGGCCGTCGAAAGAGAGATCTTTTCACAATCATCATTGATAAGATCCAGCAAAAAGCTTCCCATTGGTCCTCTAGATTTCTCTCGAATGCCGCGGTAAACAAGTCCTACTCAAGGCGGTTCTTGCCTCAATGCCTACATACACTATGCAATGCTTCAAACTACCGGTTTCCCTTTGCAAACGTATCCAATCCGCCTTAACTCGAGCACCACTTTGGATTTCTACCCGAGCTGTCTGCATTGTATAGATCACAAAACTTCTTCCTCAATCCATCTGTAGTCGCAAACCAAGGTGGATGTCAAAGCAGAGTGATGACCATATATATCCAAGCAAAAATGTTGGGTACGGTAGAGTAACCCATTGCCATGTGGCCCCATGTGGCCCATGATAGTGTACATATCAAATGTAGCTATATAAATTTGCCTAAACTAAGGTACATACGATATTAAAATATTCATCTAGAGTACTATGTTAGAATTTTATCTCAAACGGTCAAAATACTTGCTAATTAGATAATGACAGAGTAACTTATATATTATGTGATAGAATGCATAAATATATATATTTTGATTTAATTAACAAGTGGATTATTAGATACAAATTTTAAAAAATATTTTGAGAAATATNATTTTTTTTTTTTTTTTTTTTTTTTTGTAAAGGTTATTCAATTGAAATGCAAACATCGGTTACAAGGTAACTAAACCAAAAAAGAACAAACCGAACAACTAAATCGACTAAACCAATCCGGTTAACAAATCTCAGGGAAACCCTAATTTTATAAATATGAACAATATTTGGTTGTTTATCTTCTGAAATATTAATCAAGTAAGATAAGATCGAATGTGACTAAAATATCGATGCTGGTAAAATTTTCTGTTTCGTACAGGCGGCAAAATTTCCTTAATTAATATGATAACAATAATAATTAAATTTTGTTATAAGAAAAGTTTAAAGATTTGTGCATTCGAGGAATGGAAAATCTATATTTATTTTTCAAAGCATGAAGTTTATGATTTATAGAAAAAAGGAAAGAAAATCTATATTTATTTTTCAAAGCATGAAGTTTATGATTTATAGAAAAAAGGAAAATATCCAAAACTAAATCTACCATATTTATATTAAAAAAAAGAAATATATCACAAATCTAAATTCTTTATAGGAAATCTAGAGAAGAATCGATTATCTCTATAAATATAAGATATCATTGTTTTTACCTCTCCTCATTCGTTTTTACACCAATACTAATTCCCACATAGATTTTTTTTTCTTTTGTTTATCAGATTCATAACATGTCTAGTGCAGAGATTTTTGATAGAATCGACAAGAACAAAGATGGAAAAATATCATGGGACGAATTTGCCGAGGCGATTCGTGCTTTATCTCCTTCAATAACTTCAGAAGAAATCGAGAAGATGTTCACAGTGCTTGACGTTGATGGTGATGGTCAAATCGATGCTGGAGAATTCGGTTCATGCATGATCTTCGATGACAAAGACAAAGAGGTCTCTCTAAAAGAATCTTTTGATATGTATGATATTGACAGTGATGGGAAGATCTCGGCCAGTGAGCTTCACTTTGTGTTGAATCGGCTCGGAGAGAAACGTTCAATGGAAGAATGTATTACGATGATTCGAGGCGTCGATGCAGATGGTGATGGTTTTGTGAGTTTTGAAGAGTTTAAAATTATGATGAATTGATTATTATTTTACTTAACAGATTTTATGAATTTTATTGGCTTTTTTAAAAAAATTTGTCTTTTTTTTTTTTTTTTCTTTTTTTTTGAAAGATAGTTTTACTTTCTCTTTAGATAAAAGTTTGATTAATCTACATTGATTTTATATCAGTTTTTCCCCCTAAATATCTATAGAAAAAATCATAACTACTATGATTTTTTTTTTTTCTTAACAACTACTATGATCAGGGATTAGATTACAGTGCTCACCGACATGAAATATTAGAATACTTCGTCTCATGTTGAACGGTGTGTAATAGGTCTGGTCAAAATATTCGTTAACACCCTCTAAATCCGATTCCATTCTATATTTAATCCGCTTTGAAAAAAAGTAAAACTATAATTTTTGTGGGTTTTAAAACTTTAATCATAAAATTTCGAATCTTATTTTACATAATTATACGAATTGAAATTTTCAAAGTTTATTTATTGACATCAATAAAATTTAATAAATATATAATTTGTTATATAATATCTCGTTCGAAGTCTAATATATTTACATCAGTTCATTATGTGTCATGTTAATGCGGATCCTAAAACTATAAAGTATGACAAACTTAGTAACATAATAATTTTAAAATCAATGATAGGATATTTAATACATAAAAAATTTTCATTATTTAAACAAATAAATCTATTATTTACAAAAATATCGTCAGTTTAACTTATTCTCTCAAACAAAATTTTACATTTTTTTAAAAAGTAATTTTATTTTAAACTGAACAAATAGAATATTTAAAAATATCTATAAATATTAAAAAAAAAACTAATATCCATAATTTTCTAAAAGAATCAAATAATAAAATTTATTAGCTGAAAAAAAACAAATTAAATACTAATATTAGTTTTTTTGTTATTATCTACTCGGCGTTCACCATGTGTAGAGAGAAGTGGGAACTTCTTATTTTTTTAAAACTTTATGTTGTATAGTTTTGTGATTTCTCCTTTTTCAATAATTGATCTGAATGCACAAAATTGTGTATTTTAATACTCCATGAACTTGATAACATCTCAATCACACCAGTGCCACATCGACAGTCGACATATAGTCATATGGTTTGAAGAAAGAGAAAGCCTAACGTAAGAAAGCTTTGATAAAATCTGTTCCAATGAAGTTAAGCCACATGTTTATTCACCTTTGCACTTGTGAGGACACGTCTATAGCTTTTCGTTTTTCGAAACTAAAGAAAATAATAAATAACAAACCAGCCGACCTAAAACCCGAGAAATATCTAAAGATTCTAAAAAAAGAAACACATCCGAGCCTACGTGGAAACAAGAAAGACTAAAATAACCCAAATACATTCGTGTCTATAAAAATCCATCTCTGGACCATTACATTATCAAACAAAACAACAACAATCTATCTCTGCTTCTTTCTTTGATTAATCTGATCATCTTCCAAAAAAAAAACAACAAAGATGGTGTTTCCTTCGTGTGTTCAGTGCGGGACGAGACAGAACCCGTGTCGGTGCAAAGTGATTGGACCGACTTTGGGGTGCGTGGCATTTCTGGTGACGGGACTGATCGAATGGCCAGTGGGTGCGGTGGTTTATATCTTTAAACACGCCAAAGGTCGTCGTATTATGGGTCATCCGGGTAGACACGTCTATCCCAAAGTCTCCCGATCTATTCCCATCTGAGACTTTAATTGTTCCATGACGACTCATGTCTTTACTCTCTTCTTTAATATATGTATCTGTTCAGAATCTAAGTCCACAATGATGATATATTATTATGTTATTATGTGAAAATGGACTTGACTTGTTTATTTACTTGATGTTTACTTTGGTTTTTTTTTGGTCTTTCGTTGAAATGGTTGATGTATTACTTCTTTTTGTTTCTCGCTGTAATTCATAAATTTAATAATAAAAAAATGTATTCTATCCCAAAAACATATATGGTTAATTGGTTATTATGAACCTATGATCTCGATATATAGATTGAAATAACACCATTATTGTGGATTGCAAATTTGCATTTTTAATCTAGATTTAACTACACCACTTTTTGATGAGCTTGAATCTTGACAGCAACATGTATCAAATTGAATTTGAATTCAGATTGTTACACAATAACATATTATAAAAAACCACTTTTCCTAAGAATTAACGAATCATATTCTTTTATTGGTGAATAGAAATGCCTCTCTGAATTTTCACTTCACCTTTATATTCTAAGAGCACCCTTATCCGTGACTTTGATGCAAATGTCTCATAAAAAGAAAAAAAATTGAGTTAATTATGAAATATATCACTATTACAAAATTTATTTTTTAAAATGTTATTAAATTTTTAATTTTGTACAAAATGTCATTTTTCTATAAGATTAATTCCACTTTTCACAAGGGTTTAGGGTTTCTATTAGGGTTTAAGATTCACCATTAGGGTTTAGTATTTATTATTAGGGTTTAGGGTTTATTATTAGGGTTTAGGGTTGAGGGTTAAGGTTTATAATTGACTTTTTCATATTTTAAGGTTTATGATATTTTCACTAGGGTTTAGGGTTTCCTATTAGGGTTTAGGGTTCATCATTAGGGTTTAGTATTTATTATTAGGGTTTAGAATTTTTTGTTAGGGTTTAGGATTTAATTTAGGTTACAAAATTGATTTTTCTCCTAAATAATGACATTTTCAAAAATAAATTTTTATAATTATGGTATTTTTCAAAAATATCCCAAAAAAATTTATAAAATAAAGTTAAGCCACATGTTTATTCACCTTTGCTATTGTGAGGACACGTCTATAGCTTTTCGTTTTTCAAAGCCAAAGAAAATAATAAATAACAAACCAGCCGACCTAAACCCCGAGAAATATCTAAAATATAACTAAAAAAAGAAACACATCCGACCCTACGTGGAAACGAGAAAGACTAAAATAACCCAAATACATTCGTGTCTATAAAAATCCATCTCTGGACCATTACATTATCAACGAAACAACAACAATCTATCTCTGCTTCTTTCTTTGATTAATCTGATCATCTTCTCACAAAAACAACAAAGATGGTGTTTCCTTCGTGTGTTCAGTGCGGGACGAGACAGAACCCGTGTCGGTGCAAAGTGATCGGACCGACTTTGGGGTTCGTGGCATTTCTGGTGACGGGACTGATTGAATGGCCAGTGGGTGCGGTGGTTTATATCTTTAAACATGCCAAAGGTCGTCGTATTATGGGTCATCCGGCTAGACACGTCTATCCTAAAGTCTCCAGATCTATTCCCATCTGAGACTTTAATTGTGTTCCTTGACGACTAATGTCTTTTACTCTCTTCTTTTTTTTTAATAAACAAATCTATATGTATCTGTTCAGAATCTAAGTCCAGAACGATGATATATTATTATGTTATGTGAAAATGGACTTGACTTTGTATATTTACTTGATGTTTACTTTGGTTTTGTTTGGTCTTTCGTTAAAATGGTTGATGTCTACTTCTTTTTGTTTCTCTCTGTAATTCATAAAGTTAATAATAAAAAATTGTATTCTATCCCAAAGACATATATGGTTAATTGGTTATGAACCCTATGATCTCGATATATAGGTTGATATAACACCATTATTGTGGATTGCAAATGCGCACTTTTAATCTAGATTTAATCACACCACTTTTTGATGAGCTTGAATCTTGACAGCAAATTTATCAAATTGAATTTGAATTCAGATTGTTATACAATAACGATATTATAAAAAATCACTTTTCGTAAGAATTAACGAATCATATTCGTTTATTAATGCCTCTCTGAATTTTCACTTCACCTTTATGTTCTAACCCGTCATTCGATAATCTTTTGATATACTCATTTCTAAAATTGGGCAAATTCTCCAAATCGATACAAATTAAAAGTCCAAATCCATATAAATTGGAAGCCCATATCATCCAAATGATTTCTGATTGATTTATTATATATAGAGTATTAGTTCGGTTCAGCGCATCTCCAACCCAACACTAAATCCTACACTAAACACTATTTTTGTGTAAAATGAGTCTCCAACCCAACACTATATTTAAAACTAAAATAGTATAAACCACTTTTTTTACACCAAATTTAGTGTAAAGTCACTTTTCTACACTATTTTAATGTAATACTTTTTTATTTGTAAAATAGTTCTTCATATTTCAAAAAGTTTCAAATTGATTATTATAACATTCAATATCAATTTAAATATGTATATGTATATAAGAAAATAAATTAGATTAATTATATACAATTATTTTACACTAACATTATTTCAAATTTGTATATAAATAATTTTTTAATTTGTAATAAAAATATTAAAATGCAAATAATATTTATTCAATATAAAATATAAGACCACACAAATAAAAACATAAAAATACTAAAATTAAAAATAAACAACAAGTTTTTTATTACTTAATAATCCTCTAAATCACCTCCCGTTCCATTTAAATTATTAAGATATTCTCCAAATGTAGCAGGTGGAGGTACGTCTTTTTGATGTTGTCGTTGTTCGGCTCTTTTTTGTAAAATTCGTGCTCGTTCGTCTTGAAAATATTGACGAACATCTGGATCTTGTAGAGAGTTCAAGTCTTGAAACAAAATTTTGTTTTCTTCACTTATTTCTTTCAAGGCGTATTTTTTGTTTTGAATCTCCAAATGTTGTTGTCTTTGCGCACGTGACTCCTTTAATTGATCCGAAAGTTGTTTATTCCCTTCTTGTAAGCTATTGATAGCAGCGGTTGTTCCATCCTCAACTTTTCTCTTCAATTTGGCTTTTTTTCTCCCAATTGGCCGTTGAGACGAAGATCCACCAATTCAAACCGAAATAGAAGTTCCACCACCGGATGTTGAAATTGTGCAAGACGAACATATTCGATTTCAAGAATTTCTTAGAAGATTTTAAAAGAATCAAAGACCAAGAAGCTCATTTCTCACTTCGAAATGATTTAGTTGAGCATTTGTGGGAAAGATACACTAATGGTGATGATTAAATAATTTTATGGGATTTTTTTTTTGTGTGCAATGTTTTTCACTTCTACAATAAAATATTTAATTAAAATAATAGTTTTTGTTTGTGAATTATTACTAAAAAAAATATATATAACGAATTTATAATTTTGATAAAATAAAAGGGCAATAGTGAAAAGTTAAAATTATATTGGGAGTGAATATACCTAGAATATTCATTTTTAGTGTAGAAAATAGTGTAATGGGTTGGAGCAAAACTCAACACTAAAACAGTGTTACACCAATTTAGTGTAAAAAATAGTGTAAAAGGTTGGAGATGCTCTGAGGTATTATCTAAAATATCCATCAAAATTGAAAATGTATTATTTGTTTTTTCTTGTAACGGAATTGTTCCAAATTTTTTAGCTAAATTAGTTCAAGCTTTATCAAACTAACAAAAAACAAAATTACTTAAACTATCCGAATCAAAATAATTGGAACTCAGCTATTATCATGAACATTAACCGAAAGATATATAATTCGAGAAACCAAAGCTTTTACTACAAAACTAAACACTAATAACATCGATGGCATATGTCGTTGTCCTGAGGCAATAATTGTAGGCCTAGTTAACCATAAAAGGTCTCAGTCTGGTAAGGACGGATCGATATAATAATATTTAGCCTCACAACAACCGTCAATTACAATAGGGATGTCTTTGCGCAGACTCGCCTCTATCTTCTCCATCCTAACCAAAAGGTTGATCATTTTTATCTGTAACTAAACAACATCGTTCAACTAAACCAAAGTCTGATGTGTTTTGTTTATTTAATTGTAGATCGCAGAATCGGTTAATTTCGTGTCCAGCAACTTGTACTCATAATTGGGTATTTACTGGGTTTCGCCACAACTTACAAGGTTTCATTTTCTCCGCCATGTTTTCTTCTGCAAGTTGTAGATAAGGAGTTCGTAGAAATGCCGCATAGAGTTTATTTGTTCAGGGCACTTCCAAAGTTGGAACTTTTTTGTGGGAAAATTATAATAATGAGATATTGGATCTAGTAGTCCTTAGTAGGATCGAACATGAGATAATGCTATAAGCTATATCTGATGTTTTAGGTTTATGTGACCTCCAGAGCTCATGACATGATCATATTCCGTAGCATAATCCTCCCGAAACTACAGTTGCAGCATCTGTTTTACACCTACTTTCTCTAAATCACATTGTTGTTTCTTTGGGAACCACAAACAAATTCCCTTTTTTGAGTGATTAAAGATATACAGTAGTTGTATTGCATCCTTGATGTTACTTTTGATGGAGTGTTGATAAGTGGAGTCTCTATATTAGATTCATTTCGGTTGTTACTGATGTTAATGGCTGTATATATGTGGCTTTTCGTGACACTGTAGTTGTTTCAATGTCGTGCAGCAACTAGATCATATGCAAGTGGAAGACGTAACGACTACAATCTATTCGGTAATGTGAAACCAGGCGACGATGACTTTCGAAAGAAAGAAATGGATGATGATAATACTCTGTGGTCAGGAAGTGAAGACGAAAGCCATGATAATTCAAAGCGAGAAAATGGAAGAAACAGCCTTGAAGAAGAGATTAAGAAAGCTAGACAACAAGCTAAAGATAGCTCGGATCTAATTGATGCAGATGATAGTGATGAATTATACAGTGTTTGGTCAGGAAGTGATGAGGAAAAAACATTGTGGACCGGCGATGAGGGTGACGACGATGATGATATACCCATGGAACCACGCCCGAATGAAAAATCGGATAAATACTTAGATGAGTTGTTTGAGTTTAAAGAGAAACCAAAGTACAGGACGTTGAAATCTGAATTTGAACCGGAGGAGCTTTCACCTAGTCAAGAGGCGAGGAAGCTTGCTTTTGAGAATGCCCTGAAGAAACTGAAGAAAGGGCCTGATGGACGTTACACAAACGTGTGGGAAGTATGTAGTGATCTCGACGTTCTGATTTTAGCATTCGAAAAAATCATCTCAGGACCTGAATACGAAGAGCTAAGAAAAGGTGGACCCAAGAGACTGAACATGCAGTTCTTCAAGGATATACAAACTAAGATGAGAGATCCAAACTACAAATACACACCTGAAGCAAGGTTGAAGCCCAAAAGTAAACTGGTGCCCAGGAAGAAATGGCAGAAGGCACAGTCCAGAAGAAGGAAAGCGCAGAAGCGGTAATTGCTCCTTGCTTGTTCAAGGAATATGATAGATTAACAGGTAAATACACTCATCATTTACAGATTGATCCTTTAGTTATTCATTCAATTACCAAATCCATTTCCTGTAAATTTCTTAATTACTGCTGTGTTGATTCATAATGGGTCTTTGTAGGTAGGTTTGAAGCATGCTTAGAGAGAACATCAAACATCTTCCTCAGTGAGGACTTGAGGGTCTTGTGATTGTTTCATCATAATGTCAGTCCTGTGAGTAATAGGTACCGTGATTGAACGGCTTTCCTATGCCGTGATTCTAGACTTTATATTCCATTCTTCTAAAGAAAGAAGCTTTGATAGAAAAGCTAAAGATGCTTTGGTCCCTCTTGGACAAGTTTTTGAGGGGGAAGAATACAGCCTTTTGCACTTTCATCTTCAAAGCTTTCTTTTTTTTTTTTTTTTTGGTGTTGAAAGTTGGAATTTGGTAATGTGACACTTTCTTGCCCTTTGAAGCTTATTTTAACCAACATATATCAGAAAGGAAGCAATTTGCTTAACAAATCACAATATGCTGATTTTTTGGGTCTCTTCCTAATATTCTTCTTAATTTAATTTATTAATATTATTGTCAAAGTGTCATTCATGTCCTATAGAAATTAGACAAATGCACCAACATTTGGTGCTTAATTGGTCCATTATACCTATTTTCACTCGTAAGATTCCGCTTAGCGTATGGCTTTTGATTTGACTTCTTGGCGCATCACTCAGGTAAACTTGAAAAGAAAATATATCTCGAATAGAATTTCATCAAATAGTAAACAACACTAGCTCTCATGTACCCTTCCAAAACAAAAATATGCACAATTTGTTTATTCTGTAGTTTAAAGGTTGAATTGTTTGGTAACTTGCTGAGTACATTGTTGTCTTTGATCCGCTGCGTACGGAGTAACTATTCCCATGCGAGATCCAAACATAAATTCGGCAGTGCTGAAACAATACTAATCATAATACCAAGTTTATTCATCTTCAAAACACGCAAAATTTCACTCACAAAAAAACCCTGAATATATTTGTATTGTCTTAGTTTGATCCTGTTTAAATCTGTCTCTATAATTTATTACATAGTTTCTACATAACTTTTTTTCTTCTTATGGTTGCAAAAGTAGATATATATGTATACAAATATAAAGAACAAATAGAGATTATGTATATGTATGTGATCTTCTCACATGATGGAACAAGCAGAGTGGACATTGTCGTCGCTGAAGAGGGAAACGTAATTTTCCTCGGGCGCGTTTGCGGTTGGAAAGGCTTGGGTGGGATTACGGACGTGACCAGCGGGGGCACGTTTGTCATACATGCCAGGAGCAAAAGGGTAATAGAGAACATGTTGAGGAATGTATGGCCAAAACTCAGCCTTCTTCCCTGTGCTCTTCACTCTCTTCAACACCTTGTTTGGGTCTACATGTCCGTTTACCGTTATCCGGCTCTGTTTTCGGTTTACCTCCACCGATTTCACCCCTGTACCAAATAATTCAACCAGTTTATGTGACTGATGTTTTAACAAAAGCAGAGATAAGTAAACCACAGAAAATAAAATACCTTTAGCTAAGTTACATACAATATCTTTAACAAGGAAATAAACATTTAGTTTACATGAGAATGTTTGGCCTTTTGTCGTAGGCGAAAATTATTATTTACAATTTGTAAAACGCTAATAGACGGGAAAAACTAAGGTTTACAAATTAATTTACTAAAAACTGAAAAACGATATAAAATCAATTGAATCAAATTTACTGATAGTTATTTGTAGGCCTGGGCGTTCGGATATCCGTTCGGGTTCGGTTCGGGTATTTCGGGTTTTCG